>CAUYTI010045921.1:0-26045 GCA_963575145.1 Galago senegalensis
TGTCCCCCTGGGTAGAGTGCTGTGGCATTACAGCTCACAGCAACCTCCAACTCCTGGGCTCAAGCGAGTCTCTTGCCTCTGCCTCCCAAGTAGCTGGGACCACAGGTGCCCACCACAACGCCCGGCTATTTTTTGGTTGCAGCCGTCACTGTTGTTTGGTGGGCCCGGGCTGGAGATTCGAACCCGCCACCTTAGGTGTACGTGGCTGGTGCCTTAGCCGGTTGAGCTATAGGCGCCGAGCCTCCTTTACTCTTTGAATGCAACAATGTCACTCATCCTTTACTTTATCCCACGGGTCCCAAGCTCATGTGGCTGCAGGGGACAGGTGTGGTAAGTGAATACAGTAGGCCACGTAAGTCTCTGCCGGCCTGGAAGGCACAAGTCCTTTATGTGGGGAGACCACTAGTAGGCCAGTGTTCCACATCTAAGTTTTCATATGAAATTTCCCAACTTTTAAGTGTTTGACATTAATTTGTTTTTAAAAATGGGTAGGCCAGCCACAGTGCATCCACATGCATTTTTAGGCAGGGTACTCTTGGAAGACTGAGGTGGGTAGGGGACTGCATCTCCGCCCTGGCTTCTGAAGGAACTGTGGATGTTTTAGACTGACTCAGCGTCTCTCTGCTAATTGATTTTACACTCTGAATCATATTTTTATGAGTATACTGCATGTTTATATTATTCCACTGTAAGGCATATTATTAAGTATGATACATGAAGATTAGATTTATGAAGATTGCTATTTTCCCACCTCTGCCTTCCCAGTTACATTTTAGGTTCCTCCAAAGAAGCAGCTTGTGTGTGCTGAAGACATTTTTTTCACTGACTGACATAAATAAATACCCATTTAAATTATAAGGTTAAGTATTCTCTAGTTAAAAGTATGTTTTTTATCATTTGAGTTTCCTAATGTATTTCTGTTTTGGGGGCTATTTTCAGAGATAGGTTTGCTTTCCTTTGTTTAGAAAGACTATTTGTAGATACTCAAGCTAGTCCTTGATGTCTCGATCTATAAAATTTTAATATGACTGGATTTAGATGGACTTACAAAACAATTTGTGAAATTTTTGAAAGATTTTTAGAAAAATTTGGTATTTTGACACTTTGCATGGTTTTCTTATTATTTGTAACCTAGTTGGGGAGATTTGTGGAAATGTGGAGCACATAGGATCAGAGAATCTTAGAGTTGGAAGGAGACTATAGAGCAGGTGAAGGCCTGGGGCCTTGGAATTGGAGGATGCTCACCGCATATGCAGCCGTCCTTGTGTGTACTCTAGTCATATATTTTTGGATATTTCTTTTTATTTTAAACTGACACCTGTCTTCTGATCATTTCTATGCTTTGGACCTAGTACTGAACCTGATCAAGTCTTATTCTTTTGGTCTCTGCAAAGCAATTGTAAGATCTTTGGGGGCTGTGAGCGTGTTATATGTTCCTGTAGTGCCTGGACTGCATTTCATGTGGTCAAGAGCATAGGCTTTGGAGTCAAAATGACCTGGATGAGAATGTTGCCTCCACCTTGTCCTGACAGAATGACTGTGGATAAGTTACTTAACCTCCCTAAATTTCTGTTTCCTTATTGGATTTCAGTGAGTATTAAATGAGATAATGAGTGAGAAAGCTTAGTGTAGGCCCTGATTACAGTAACTTAATAAATGATATGTCCAGTTAGAGTACATTGGCTAAACTGAAAGGGTCTTGCACAATGTCCTAGAGCTGAGCCATGATTGCCTAGAATTTAAAGCCATGCTACTACTAGGAACTGAGATTAATAGTTTGAAGAGATAATTGCACTCCCCTGGTCATTGCACCGTTATTCACAGTAGCCAAGATGAAAGGAATCACCCTAAGTGTTCATCAGCCCTTGAAGGGATAAAGAAAATGTGCTCTATATACACAATGGAACACTACTCAGCTTTAAAAAAGGAAGGAAACAAATCTTTGATACTTAACCTCACATGGCGGTGAGAGAGACCACTCAGCTAGGGGAAAATGAAGATGGAAAATTTCTGTCTCCTGTGTCCCCTTGGCAAGCTCAGTTTTCCTAGAAATGCAGTACTAAGGGCACTTCAACCAATAGATAATTACTGGAGTACCCTAGAAAGGGTTTGTGTCCCGAATTCCAGTGTTCTCTACTAGGCTGATGAACTGGGGCTCTCCACCTAGAAAGAAACCTGTGACTTTTTTAACTCTTTGCCTAAAGGAGTGGTTCTCAACCTGTTGCGATCCCTTTTTAACAATGAAAATACATTGCGGCATTAGGAAGGTTGAGAACCACTGGCCTAAAGCCTCCTCTCTTGGGTCAGAACCTAGCAGTAACCTCCTCATTCCATCTGCCTCCGAACTTTCCTTCCTCTCCAGCTGTACCTGGGCTCCTCTCCTCTTACGAGTTAAGAGCTCCTGAAATCTTCTCCCAAAGGAGAGCCAGTGGAGGACTAACCAAATCAAATACCCCCATCCCCACTTACTATTAAGGTGGTTTCCCCCTGAGAGACTAAGAGCTGTTTATTTGACTTTTTTTTTTTTTTTTTTGGAGACAGGGTCTGCTTCTCTTGACCAGGCTCTGGGCTCACTGTAGTCCTGAACTCCCATGCTCAAGTGATCCTCCTGCCTCAGCCTCCCAAAGAGCTGGGACTATGGGCCCACACCACCACATCTAGCTAATTTTTGTATTTTTTCTGTAGAGACAGGGTCTTGCTGTGCCAGGCTGGTCTTGAACTCCTGGCTTTAAGCAGTCCTCCTGACTTGGCCTTCCAAAGTGCTAGGATTATAGGTGTGAGCCACCATTCCCTGCCTGAAAAGTATTTTTTTATTAAAGCAAGCATGAAATCCCCCAAAGTTTACTATATTTCATTTCGTCTTCAAGGGTTAAGCACATTTTCTTCTATTTTCTTTTACTGTTTTCTTCTGTATCCTTCTCTATGTGGTAGAGGTTGTTTTCCTTGGGACCTCTAAAATCAAGTCTTATACTCTTGCTTATTGACTTATCTCTAAATAAATAGTCTTTGGCCATACAGTGTATTTTTATTATTTTATTTTATTTTTTAATTAAATCATAGCTATGTACATTGATGCAGTTATGGGGTACAATGTGCTGGGTTTGAACCACCACCTCCAGTATATGGAGGTGCCCTACTCCTTTGAGCCACAGGTGCTGCCACCCCAATGTGCTGGTTTTATATACAGTTTGAAATACTTCCATCAAACTAGTTAACACAGCCTTCACTGCATTTTCTTAGTTATTGTGTTAAGACATTTATATTCTACACTTAGTAGATTTAACGTGGACCCTTGTAAAATGCACCACAGATGTCTCACCAGTTAATCTCCCTCCATCTATCCTCCCCCTTCTCCTCCCTTTCCCCTTCTCTATAGAGTCTATTTTTATATAACATGTAGGAAGTTAGTATTTTTACTTACCTAATTTAGGGTATTTTATGAAAAATTAGGGCTGGGTGTGGTGGTTTACACCTGTAATCATAGCACTCTGGGAGGCCGAAATGGGAGGATCCCTTGAGCTTGGGAGTTTAAATCAGCCTGAGCAAGAGCAAGACTCCATCTCTACTAAAAATAGAAAAAATTAGCTGGGCATTTTTTAAATGGTGGACACCTGTAGTCCCAGCTACTCAAGAGGCTGATGCAGGATCCCTTGAGCCTGGGAGTTTGAGGTTGCTGTGATCTAGGCTGATGCTAGGACACTCTAGCCAGGGCAAAAGAATGAGACTCTTTGTCAAAAGAAAAAAACAAAAAAAATTGGATCTTTGAATTTTCGAAATCTTGAAGAAAAAATAAAACTTATTTTTGCGTATATTAAATACCAAAAATTATGTGATATTGAACTCACTTTATGTTCACGGGAATATATGTTAAATAAATGGCAGAGGAACTTTTTCATATCTTTCAATCTAAAATTATGCTTTTAGGACTGAGGAAAGCACATCATCTTTCTATGGTGGCTCGTTAACTTAGGCCACTACTTTTGGTGCGTCTGTGTTTATGAAAAAATGTTATAAGGAATTTCTTAGATCACAACTAAAATCTCTGTGTCCTTGTAACCTGAACATACTGATCTAAAGAACAGGCCTAGAGTAAGCAACACTTTAAAAAACTGACAAAGACCTCAATTTCCCCTCAATTTTTAATTACGAAAATATTCCGATTTACAGAAAAGTTGAAAGAGTAAGGCACGCTTACTGTCAGCCTGTTGTTACATTTAATAATTCCTTTGGTTTTTATTTTTTATTTTTTATTTTTTTTGAGACAGAGCCTGAAGCTGTCCCCCTGGGTAGAGTGCCATGGCATTACAGCTCACAGCAACCTCCAACTCCTGGGCTCAAGTGAGTCTCCTGCCTTTGCCTCTCAAGTAGCTGGGACCACAGGCGCCCGCCACAACGCCTGGCCATTTTTTTTTGGTTGCAGCTGTCATTGTTGTTTGGCGGGTCTGGGCTGGGGATTCAAACCCGCCACCTTAGGTGTATGTGGCTGGCGCCTTAGCCTGTTGAGCTATAGGTGCCAAGCCCTTTGGTTTTTATTGAAACAAATCATGAGTTTCCTCAGTCTCTATCTCCTGTGGATAGGGATCCATTCCTGCATAATCATAATACCGTTGGTTGTTACACTTTAGAAAATTAACAATAGTTTCCTAATACCAAGTCATAAATAGTCTGTGTTCCATGTTCAGATTTTCCCAATTGTCCCTGAAAAGTTCTTTTTAGCTTAAAAAAAAAAATTAACCAAATATAGAATGCAACCAAGGTTCATGCATTTATTGTTGCGCCACTTTTGTCTTTTTAAACCTAGAAAAGTCTGTCCTTTATGGGTGTGTCTATTGGATGTCATTGACCTTTTTGAAGTATCTAGGACACTTATCTTGTGGAATGCTCCACAACTGTCTAATTGTTTCTTCCTATGCATTTAACAATTTTTTTGTAAATATTTTGAAATATACATACAGAAAGGTGCATAAGTCTGTGTGTGAGTTTGTGAAAGTTTTCTTCCCAGGCTGGGCCATGCGGTTCTCAAAGTCTGGCTGTTTCAGAAACCCTTATCTCTGCACTTGTTTCTCCATTGCCTGTGGAGAATGCCTAGTGCTGAGACAATTTCCTGGCACTTTCCTACAGATCAGGGTGCTAAGGCTGGGCGGCTTCCAATCTAGGCAATTCTATTGTACTTATCTCCGATCCCCCACTGGGGTTTCAATTAAAGAAGTTATTGTTCAGTTCCCCTTCTAAAAATGTTGTGTTATGTAATTATCCTGGCTTTAGAAGATTTGAGTTTTTATACCAGGAGAATGAATTGGCTATTAGGAAAGTCAGTTTAAACCTTCTGGTAATCTAATTCAGTTGTTAAAACTGCCTTAATAACTGTAGAAGACTCAAGACAGCAGGCCCTCGAGTAACTTTGTTTCGTTATAAGGTTAATTAGAAAAAAAAATTATTCCTGGCCGGGCAGCTGCCTGTATGGAATCTGCGTGTTGCCCCCATATCTGTGAGGGTTTTCTGTGGGTACTCCAGGACCTTCCCACATCCAGAGATGTGTGTGGGTTACTCACTCATCACTGTCCCAGAATGAGTGAGTGTGTGTGTGTGTGTGTGTGTCTGTACGAGTGTGCATTGGTCCTGTGATGGAGTGGCATTGGTCCAGGGTGGGTTCTCACCTTACGTCCTGAGTTGCCAGGACAGACTCTGGCTACTCTTGACCCTGAACTGGAATAAGCAGGTTGAAAAAGGAATGAATGAATAAAGAAATTATTGTAGAATGCAACTTTCTGAAGTCTACAATAATCAAACAAATGCATGGTAATAAATGATGTGGGGAGAAAGCATCAGAGAGCCCGCCATATTTGGGACCATTTTTTGAAGTGTGTGGTGAGAGGAGGTGCTGCTTACAATTTTCACTTTGCAGACGTTTGTTCCTTGATTCAACTCACTACCTCAAGGTAGCCACTCACTGATTCATCAAAAACTGAGTAATTATCTTACTTGCCTAACTTTCTTTAAGTGTAAGTATAGCTCGCATTTATTTTCATGTTTGATAATAGAAATATTTTGGTTATTTTTAAGTTTGGTGATGTAGTTGTGAACAGAGATGCGACATAATTAGCTCTTGTTTAGATCAGGGAGCCTGTGGTAAAACTGGTTTCCTCATTCATTGTTTCATGGTTTTGCTTAAAGTGGCAGTTTTTAAGAACCTATGGACAACGTTAAGTGAGGACTTACTGTACAAGATTTTTTTGTTTGTGAAAACCTACTGTTTTTCTGGTTGTAGAGATTTAACATCTGCCCAGAGGTGGCTTGTGGACATTTATAAGAAGGGTCCAGCTGTTAAAAATATTATGACCTAGGCCAACGTTTTCTTCCCTTCTGTAATTTCTCTGTCCCCTTTTTGGTGTACTCACTCCACAGTTTTTTCTTATGTCTCTTGCTCTCAACATACGTGCCAAATGGTGATGACAAATGATGGTGCAAATTGGGGTCTTAACATGAGGTCAGTGGGTCAGTGAATACCATAAAATGATTTGGAGAGTTCGTGTGTATTTGCTTATGGGAGAGAGGTTTCCATAGATTTCATTGACCTTTCAGGGGTGTCCATGAGCCCAAAACAGTTAAAAGCACTGGCTTACATAGTTACTTCTTTATAGAGTCTTTGATATTTCTTGACCTTTGACATAGTATTGTTTTGGTTTTGACCATCTTTTTTTGCTTTTGTGTTGGATTAAAAAATTATATGGAATAGAATTAAATCTACTCATAATCTTGGTCATCACTCAAAGATAATCAGTGTTTATGTATTGGTTTAGCTGTCTGCCTACCTATTTATCCATCATCCATCCATTTACACATACACAGGCAAAGGTTTTAAGGAATCATTCTATAAGAATTCTTCCTTCTTTGTTTAATGTAGACCAACAACATTTTTGTTTAATTGTTACAGAGTAGCCCACGGTATTGGGGTACTAAATATACATAATTTATTTAACCAATTTCTTCTTGATGGACATAGTATATTTGTATTTTAACAGGAAGCATATGTTAGGTTATAAGAGTAGAATAATGGGAAGCTCGGGCTTTTGTTAGTCATAGAAGCCATCTTTCTTTGTCCTACCTTTCCAAGCCCCACATCAAAGGTTAGGCTTTGGACTTTGGGTCAGAGAATATGTTTGCTTTTCCCAAGACAAAAGAACTCTCATGTTCTTCTTTAACCCCTAAGCTAGTGACAGCTTTGGCAAATCATTTCTGATCCATAAAGAACATAGTATTTTTTTTTTTAATAGGATTGATCCATTTCAAAGCAGCTTCTTCATTTAAATCCATTCTCAATTTTTTGGGTTCAGTGGGGACTCATTTTGTATGGTTTACGTACCTTATATTTTTAAAAAGTATTTATGGAAATGTTTGTGGAAACAATGTAATCATTTAAAATTCTTGAGTTGTGTAGCCTGGGAGAGACTTAACCATATGTAAACGTGTAAGATTTCTCTCACTGTGTGTCTGTGGGCATGTGTGTGGTCTATATTTTCCTGTGGTTTATTGCTAACAGAGGTGTTACTGATTGCCTTTTCTTCCTTTTGTCTCTTATCTGTTTACCAATGACACTACCCGATTAGAGGCTGCACCAGTCAACACCCTTGGGCCCTGGGTGGTAACTGTTCCCATCTGGCTGCTCGTGATTAATGGTGTTTATGTCATGGTATAAATCACATTTTGTTATTCAATCAGCTGAGACGCTGGCCATTAAAAAAATTTACTCTACAAAAATCAATAACCAGTAATTTTGGGAAAAGAGCACTTCTTTAACACTTATTCCACAAGCCAATCTGCAAAGATAAATAATCAAATTACTATACTCAACAAAAATAGTGCAGGCAACAAGAAATATAATCTCACAGATAAAGAATGACCTTAAGTAAGGATAGGTAGGAAGCCATTTTCAGGAAGCACAGAGCAACCAAAGAAACCCAATACCCCTTTAAAAGTCCTTAAGAATGTCACCCTTTTTCACAGAGCCAGCTAACAACAAACCTCACAGAGGGCAAGATGAATTTTTGGAAAAGCATGGAAAATAAATTGGATTGATAATCGCATACTGTGACTGAGTCAGTGCCACTGACAACTCTCTGTGGCCTTTAGCTACAGAAAATCAATGTTATGTACTTATTTGCTTCAAGTTTGCCTGATAACCTTATTGCCACTAGGAAAATGTACACAATCTAATAAATAAGTTAGCCAAGTTGATGAAATTTTCTGTAAAATAAAACGGAAAACTGCTTTCTGGGGAAGGGATGAGGCTCAGTCTTCTGTGCCTCACTTTGTGGTAAATATTACATGAGCCTTTGAAATGGTGGTGTGGACAATGTGTAGTCACATTCCTAAATAGACTGAGGTAAGGTCAGAAGTCCTGATTCAATTATAGCTTATTTCACGTGCCTTGGGATGTGGCTCACACTGGCCTGTTTGAGCTGCAGTTCCCACTGTTTTTGTGAACAGCCCAGTGTTTTTTTTTGCTCCAATTGGAGCACGCCTCACTGATTCCTGCCTGCAACTTGCCTCTTAGGAATCCATGGCTGCAACTTACATTTCAGGAATTCAAGTTATACCAGTTTTGCATCTCCACCAAGAGCCACAGCAAAGTGGAATTCTCAGTGGGAAAATGAAGAGTTCCCTTTGATACTTTATATATAACCCTGTTCATGGCAGGGACAGTCAGCATTCTTGTTTCATTAGTAAGTCAGGGGGTTTCTAAATAACCACGATCACAACCCCCCAAAGAAGGAAGGAATAACATCTTTTGTGATTTGGTCCCGCTACCTGCAGTGAGGACTATCCTTCAGGCAAGAGCTTTGGTAAAAGCGTCGTGTTCCTCATTTCCCTGTGTATGACCAGGAGCCCAGAAGAGCTGTTTCCTGTCACTGTGCCGCATCATTCTCATTTACATTATTGGCAGCTGTGACTTTGCTAGAAGTTTAAATTATCTCGGGAACTCTAAACTGAGTTCAGATGTTTGTTTATTGGCGCTGCCCTGGGCTTCTGAAAACAGTCTTTTGTGTTCGCTCAGTCTTAAGAAAAGGCTCTTCTCAGAATCAGCCCTTCCTCCCTCCTTGCTCTTTTCTGGGAACCTGCTTCAGTCTTAGGAAGAAAATTAAATAAAGCGGACAAGGGGCTCCAAACCAGCCAGAAAGGAGCCTCCAGCGGTGAGGCGGCTTGGAGCGGAAAGGAGTTGGGACCCAACATCCTGCATTTGTGCTTTGTTTTTGAAACTTCAAGTTAGTTGCATTAATGAATTAACCAGCAGTCTAGTGATGGGAAATGTTTCTCCTGTCCTGGTGGGGGAGCCAGATACTATAGATTTGAAACAGGAAGGCTGTTGATTCTGGCTTCATTGTTGGGCCAGTCATTTGTGAGCTGGTGGCCGGACCGCAGGCCACACACTTCTTCCGTGCAAATCTTCATGTACTGGACCTGCCTGGATATTGTTTCTATTATCAGAGATTTGGCCAAGAAAAGATGGTGAGCCCCGGGTTTCATAATTTTTGTTTCTGCCTATCTCCTCATCTCTGAGGATGGTGCAGGATCCCGGAGTCGGTTTTAGGGGAGGGGGGTGAGAGCGAGAAGGGGGTGGGGTTGTTTAAACCGAAGAGCATCTGTGAGTGTTTTGCTGTTAATGTTTTTTTCTGTGTCATCCTCTGTAGAGTTCCGGGAACGCATCCTATCGCTGCTCTATGTCTTCCTCTGCGGATTTTTCTGACGAAGATGATTTCAGCCAGAAATCTGGCTCGGCATCTCCAGCTCCGGGAGACACCTTACCCTGGAATCTGCCTAAACATGAGAGATCGAAAAGAAAGATTCAAGGGGGCTCCGTGCTGGACCCCGCCGAGAGGGCAGTGCTTAGGATAGCAGGTAAGAGGATGGCGCTGGGGACAGGAGTCGCGGAAATTCACCCATCTGCTCCCTGGGGGCCATATCGGGAGCTGATGCTCTGGCTCCAGTGGGGGAGGAGGATGACCGTGTTTACTTTATGCCTTGTTTTACCACTGTAGCGATTTGCCCTGCCTGCTGGTGACTAAGCTGTTTGGCCCTGCCTTCTGGTTGGATGAATCGATTGCTTTGAAATGCAAGGAAATATTTACAGACATCTACATTAAACTTTCCTATTTACATGCAGTAGCTACCACACCAATCTGAAAGTATTAACTCCAGTGATTCCCGGTTTATTTGCTGGAGTCTGTTAGAAAGCAGTGATCTTCATTTTTATTTTTGCTCAGGGACACTGAGCTAGGCAGATTTAACTCTAGTAGATTCATAGTTCTTTGGTACCCGGAATTGCAGAGCAACTTGGGAATGTGCTCTGTCATTTTTTTTGAAATGTAGCATCTTGGTCAGCGTTGTGGCTATAGCAGCTTTCTGTACCTTGTTTAGCCATGCGTCCCTGATTAATTCATTTATGGGAGGTGCTAATGTTTCTGTTCTGTGTTACCCGGTGTTCTCTTGCATTGGCTGTAAAGCTGAACCAGAAGTGATGGCTTGTTTTACCCGGCTGAAAGATGAGAACACTGTGGAAATCAACCCTCCAGCCCTGCAGTGCCGTGTGGTCTGTGTGTATGTGTGTTGTGTGTGAGTTACTTCCTGGGGCGGTGGTTCTTACCTTCTCTAGTAATTATGTTTTCCTTTTGGAAGTGGTAGCAGGGCAGGATGGAGTATGTTCTGGAGAACTCACTTGTAAAGGCCAGAGGGCAGGTGTTTTTTGAGTTGGTTTTTGTGGCCAGCAGTTCAGACCTCCTTTCCTTCTCCCTCCCCCACTCTTAACTTTTGGGGTCCCCCTTCCACGGTTTCTTTTGCTTTCCACTATTATGCAAAGTTGCCACTTTTTCTTCCTTCTAGGGGGCTGGAGGGAATCAGCCTAGATTCTAGCTACTGAGGCAGCTGAGATCCCTGCTCGTGTCCCCCTAGCAGGATTTTCTGATTAAGGGAAAAACAAGCAGGGCCTAGCCAGCCATTCTCCAGTCAGGGTTTCTGGGGCAACAGCCTTGAACTTTCATGGCTTCTGTTGTGAGATCCTGGCTAGTCTCACCCAGGCCTTGGAGGGAGGAGGCTTTGATCAAGAAAGGGGAGGAGGGAGAATAGAGACTGTTTCGGAGCCAAGTGAGACAAGGGTAGCCTTGGACAGCCAGGCAGACCTGGCATCGACCACCCTCCCTGCCCTCCTCGAGTACCGGAAAGTGTTTAGTCACTGAGGCCTGCCTCCTTGCTCTGTTGAGAACCCTCCCTCAGGCCTGAGGCTAAAGGAAGAGGAGGTGACACTGCCTCTGCCCAGACGTTTGACTCACCAGCTAGGGAAGATAGGTGAAAGAAGGTGCATGTTATTGGGGCCTGGGACATCAAATAGGATGCCTGTGCTACCTATGCAAGGTAGAAGGTCTTCTGCCCTCAGAGTTTTCATACTGGCTATTCTGCTTTTGGTAGTGAAGGTTAGGTGAGGACAGAGTAGGTTTTTGTTAGGGGGAATGATATCTAAATTGGGAAAGACTTCGCCAGGCAGAAAGTCCTGAGAAGCTGGTGGTATGAACCATCAGTTTATGGTACAGGTGGGGAAGGTCCAGGGGTTCTGACAGGATGTCCTATACCCACAGGTGCTGATGACATTAGTACACTGTGGGCTCCTTGAGAGCAGGGGCCACGTCCTGTTTATTCCTGTTTATTATAGGTGTTCACTAGTCTTGTGGGGATAGCTATAAGGTTGGTGGCAGTTGATGCACTCGAGACCCCAAAGTTACATATTTTTAAGATTACGCTAATTTCTTCAAAAATGAAGCAAAATGAAATAAAACAGTATGGAAGTATACTATTGTGTTTTCAATAAATAAGGGTAAATAGGTTGTTTGCTACAAAAATCATAAACAGTAAACATTCATGGAGGAAAGACTTGACTTGGGGGCCAGTTCACAAATAATCCATTTTATTCATAATGAAGCTAAATTATGAGATTCAGATAGATTATATATTAACTTGACCCACTTGACTACAGTGTGGTGATAAAAGTACAGGTTAACTGGCTCGGCACCCGCGCTCAGTGGTTAGGGCACTGGCCACATACACTGAGGCAGGTGGGTTCAAACCTGGCCCAGGCCTGCTAAACAACAATGACAACTGCAACAACAAGAATAACAATAAAATAGCCAGGTGTTGTGGCGGGCACCTGTAGTCCTAGCTACTTGGGACGCTGAGGCAAGAGAATCGCTTAAGCCCAAGAGTTTGAGCTGTGATACACTCTACCTACGGTGACATAGTGACACTCTGTCTCAAAAAAAAAAAAAGTTACATGTTAATAACTAAGAGAATTTAGTGCCATGGATAGTTGACAGCATACTATTATAATTTTGACTTTAATTTTATTATACATTTTCAAACTCTCCCTGAAACTCACCCCATCTTTGAAACTCATCTCTTGTAAAAGATGGGGTGAGGTTCAGAAACAGTGTGAGGGTGTCTGTGGTGTGCTTTACTTATTAATAAAAGAGATGAAAGCTTACCATTTTTATTTGTGTTTATCATAAAAATAGAATTGATAGCACGAAAATGTCTTATCGAGTCAAAAAGACTGCATGGTCTGTGGGATAATTTATCTGGATTTAACAAGTACTTATTGAGCCCCTACAATCAGATAAAGACTAGCACAGAGTTCTTCTTTAAAAAGTCAGAGTCTATTATGATAAATGTGTGTGTTGTTAGACAATCACAATGTAGTGTGAGAGATTAATCGTAATGGCAATAAGCACTTACTTAATAATATTAAAAGAACCCAGAGGAGAGTCTAATTAACTTGGGGGGATAAAGGAGGGTTGGGAGGGTCCTGAAAGCCTTCTGAGAGAAGTGCCATTTGGGCCACTTCAGAGGGATGGCACTCTAAGAACAAAGGTAGGGAGACTTGTTAAAATCGGACCTGCTGGTTTTGTAGGTAGCTCAGCGTGGGGTTTGGGAGGGAATCAGAAACTATAAAGGTGCTTGTGCACAATACTGAGGCAGTTAGACTATTTATGCTCTAAGTGGTGGAAAACCACTGACAGATTTTTAAGCTGTTCAGTGACGTAATTAGGTTTGCTTTCAGAAAGTCATGTTAGTGCTGGTGTCACACATCTGACACTTCGTGTTTTAAAAAGTGCTTTTGCATTTACTGTAGTTTCATCATATTAAAATATGAGACTAGTATGTTCACTCGCTGTCTCTCAGGGTCAGTCTGAGAACACAAAGACAGAAGGTAAGGACCAGGGGCTTTGTAACATCCATTGTATAAATGGCTTTTATGTACACACCATACAGATCTGCTGTTCCAAGCTATAGGATGTTGAAAGCTGGGGTTTTAATCATAAATTAGCTTGGTTTGTCAGTGATAATGCTATTTTGAAATAAGGGTTTTTGTCTTATCTTCATTCTTTGAAGTTGGAACTGAAGGATCAAAGCAGAGTCAGACTTTGAACTCAGGCAAACTTGGATTTTCATTCTTGCTGTGTCACTAACTAGTTGTGTTTACTTGGGGAAATTTACTGAATTTTCTTAGCTCCAGCGTCTTTATCAAAAAATCATGGTTGTGAATGCAAAACATTTTGCAAACTGGTTGGTGCATGGTTGCTCTTTTCTAAACATTAATATGGTATCTGATTTAGGTCTTCCAAGAACCCCGTGAAGTAGATACCATGATTTTCTCCATTTTTTCAGTTCAGAATCTGCAGCTAGAGGACTAGGACTAGGACATAGGACTAGGAAGGACTAGGACATAGGACTAGAAAGTAGTAGAGCTAGGACCTAAATTCAGGCGGTCTTAAGTCCAGAGGGTCAGGCTGCTGGGCTTTTCTTGCTTCTCTGTAGAACACACTATCTAGCATGTTGACACAGTATTACCATTCCAAGAAATCATGGGGCAAAGGCTGTTTTTACAAACAACCTCCAATGCTGCCTCTGCTCTCTGGACTGGCTCCTTAAACACATAAAAATCAACAAACGTGTGCCGACTATATTCATAAAACTGGGTGCTGCTATTGGGTGTCAGTGTCTGATGAAGATTCAGACTTGCCCTCAATGACCTTACTTATTGCCCAGACCTTACTTATTGCCCGGGAGACAAGGCAGTTTTGAAAGACCTATGTTTGTACCCATGTGGTCTATAAATGGAATGACTCTTAGGGATCTCATCGCTAACCCTTTCATTTCAGGTGTCCCATATGATACCTGTTTGCTACTTCTGGAACTGATGGGCACATAAATGCAAGAAACGCTAGTGATGTTAAAAACTTAGGGGGACAAGGATCAAACTCAGATTATAAATCAGTGGTCAGAGTAGAAGAGACAGATGATCTGAAGAGGAGGTAAGGGTTCCAATTCTAACTCAAGTCAGTTTTTTTCAAAAGAAGCTCATCCTCCTCTAAATATTAATGAAAAAGTAGTTCAGATTTCACAACACCCAATGCTAAAAAAGAAAAAAAATCATTGGGCAAAAGTTCAGTATATATGAAAAGAGGAAATAGGGAGGGAGGATTTGAACAAGAGGTGAAGTTGGGGGTCATGATAGTAGCAATAGCAGCTAACATACAGCCCTTACTGCTGAATTTATGAATTAGACACTGTTATCTCTATTGATGAAGAGAGTCTCAGAGAGGGTAATTAACTTGTTCATGTCACTGAGTTAGGGAAGAGCCAGGATTATATCCAAGGCGGCCTGACTTCTGTCATTATTCTTAAACATCCATTTACATGCCTGGCTACCACTTGGTTCCTCCAATGGGCCCTTACATTCACTCACTTTAGTATGTAAAACAGGTACACCAAATTTAAGGAACTACCTATTTTACTCAATTTAATGGTTTCTAGTACTATGTGCAATGAATGATAAATAGAGAGGAGGGAGTTGACAGAGTAATATGGGGCTGTTGTGAGCTGACAGGCCCGCCCAGGAGCAGAGCAGCAGATGCTCAGGCCGGCTCTTGGGGGCAGCAGGGAGGGACTGCAGGCTGGTCCTCAGGCAGCCACGGGTGGCCGGGTGCGCAGGCGCAGGCGTGGCCCGGCTGTCAGGCCCTGATGCGCGAGGCCACCTGCAGAGGCCGCTCCGCCCCGTCCCCGGGTTGTCCCCTGGGGGAAGACCCCATGCCCTCCCCTCCGTGTTCTGCCACAGAGTGACCTGAGTCGTCCTATGTTATAAGATGGGTTGAAAAAAGTATTTACAACACTCCATCGGATCACCCCTTCCCCGGGGAAAGCCGCGGTCCCCTAAGCAGGGGCCGCGCACATCGGTGGCCACAATCTGCGGCTTTGTTTCCCAGGCACCTGTTGTGGGTCCCAAATAGAAACCTCGCCCATGGGGATCCGGGGCCGGGCTGCCAGTGTCCGGGGGTGGGCGTCCTTGGCCGAGCGATCCACTGGGTGGGCGGGGCCGGGGAGGGGGCCCGGAGGGGGGCCCCGGGGAGCGGCGGCTCTGCCTGGAAGGGAGGGGCCGGGCGGCGCCGAGGCCGGAGCCGCGCCAGCCGGGGCGCTGACCGCGCGCTCCTCCTCCCTCCGTCCTCCCTCCGCCTCCCTCCCTCTCTCCGGGGGCGCGGGCGAGTGTCTGCAGCGCGGCGGCCAGGAAATGCCGCAGATGCGCCGCGCAGCATCCCGGGCGGAGGCAGCGCGCCGGTCCTCCCGCACCGCCGTCGCCGCGGCCTCAGCCGGGCCCCAAGCAGGCGCCCTGTGCGGGGCCAGGACAGCGGCGGCGCCGGCCGCAGAGGGTCCGGACGCCCGCCGGCCCCCGCCCGCCCCCGCCGCGCTTCCAGCTTCTCCGCGTGGCGCGGCGCTGCTTGTCGCCGCCCCGGCTCTTGCTGAGATTTGCCGCTGCTGAAACCCGAGAGGGACTCGGGCTCCGGGGAGCCGGGCGCCCACCGCGGCCCGCCAGGGGGCCTGGGCGTTTCCTCCGCCGGCCCCGCGCCCGCCGCCCCCTCGCGCCCTGCTCTGCGTCTCCAGCTCCAGCGCTCTTCCCCAGCCGCCTGCTCCTTCCTCTTTTCAGTTTCCAAGGCTGCGTCTTGCTGACTACGATACTGTCCTGGGGTTACGGGGGAGAGGGGAATTGGCCAGTCATCGTTTAGATTAACTTCGGCATGGCGGGCTACCTCTCCCCTGCCGCTTACCTGTATGTGGAGGAACAGGAATACCTCCAGGCCTACGAGGATGTCCTGGAGAGGTACAAAGGTATGTCTCCTCGCCGGGGCTTGGCTCCGCACCAACCGGAGCCAACCGTTACCTTTTCTTAATCAGAGGCATCACTGCTTGGGCACAAGTAAACAGGTGTCTGGACCAATCTTAGGAATGGATCACGTTCTTTCTGGATGGGATTCAGTACCCCTAACACAGAGGGGTTGGTGGGGTGGGTGACAGTCCAGAATGCCCTTGGATGGGCAGTGGGGGGGTGTGGTTTCCAAGAAGTACATTGCGTTTTCTATGCCTTGTAAAAGCTTTTAAGCACTAGCATAATCATAATTCTTCCTGGGAGGGTGGATACCGATTAATTCTTCATGGGATTACTAAGGCATTGCTGCTCCTGCTTGGCACAGAGTATTGGTTAACCCTATAAAAATGTTCTTACATGGACTGTGTTGACGCCGAGAGCACGAAATCATTTTTCTTAAGATGATCGATCTTGTATGTGAAAAAAGTTTCTGACTTTTTTTTTTACAATTCTGATGTATTGTAGACATTATTTTATAGCATGATGGATGAAAGACTCTAGTGAGTTTATTATAAATTTAAACAGAGAAATATTTTTTGTGATGTTTTTCTGCCTATCCTTTATATTCAGGGAATTCTATGCCAGCTTGATGTTAATATTTAGTATTTACATTGACTTTATAGTTAAACACAATGTTAAACGAAGTAGAAATCTGAAAAATAATAAAATGAGATAGAGATTGCATTTTTCCATCTTAAGAGTCTTTTGGTCTTGTGAAATATGTTTTAAGTGTATACAGTCTCTTTATTGTGGCTCCTAAAACACTTGACACCCAAGGGTAGCTCCACTATTATATTATTTTCCACTATTATAATACTCTAATAGTGAATAGGGGCCTATATTCATAGGTTGGATTCAGATGGTTTTGGAGAGAGCTCTTTAAATATTTGCTTTGAGTTCAGTAAATCAGTTTCTATATATTGAACGTGATTATATGGTTAAAAATACATGTAGTTTTCTATAAGAAGAAAGTAGAAATATAAAATCTTGAACTAAATAATAAAATTCTGAATCTCCCCAAAGCTCAAAATCCATCCACAATTGTGCTTTACCTTTTTCTAGAATAGGTTTTGTAACTTCTTGCAATCTGTGTAAGAATTTTGTAAACAGCACATTAGAATTCCTTTGTGCCAAGGCTCTATTGTGTATAATGCTGCCACTGAGCAAGTGCAATGATATTTTAGGTTAAAGCACGTTTGTAACGTGTGTGTGTAATATACTCATGTTTACCTCCATCTTTCCATTTCCAGAATAAGGTTCTTAATTCATTGTCTCCCAAACTTTAAACATGAGAAATATTGCAATATGGACAAGTAACTCTTATTGAAGAAGTAACATCTGTGCTCTATAAAGTTGGAAAGTAAAAGGTGTGAAAATTGTAATGTGTATGTGTTTTATACTTTTGAAAAAATCATAGCTGTATGAATATCTGTCAGATCAAGTTTTACCTAAGTAACGCGATTTCAGGTGACTGAAAATAGATAAGCGCTGATTTGACTTGTCTTGAGAGAGCAGACATTGTTTAAAGCTTGTCTTTATTCGCTGTTGGAAATAAAAGAAAATTAAAGATCTTGAAGGTCATTGTGCCTCCCACCTCACTTTAATCCTAACTGAATTATGATTATTGCTCTTAAACATGTCCTTCTTCAAACATACCGTCCAGATTTCACTGAAAAAGTGAGGGGAATTTCCCTTATTTCCTTTGTGATTTTGAAATGCTTAGTTCATCAATTTGTGCTTGGTTTTATAGATGTTATAAGTTTCATTTAGTCTTGGAAAGGAAAGTAAGAGTGTTGGGCAGTGTATTACGGGGAGAACTGGAAAACTGGAAAACTCACTGTTTTCCGATGTGTTTGAAGCTAGTTATGATTTCCCATCAGTATCCAATACGATGACTTCACTCCGGTGCTTATTATCCTGATGACTTGCTGTGGGGACTGATCTAATCAGAAAAGAATTGTAGGCTTTGAATAGGGAGTGTCAGTTTGCTAAACTTTCAAAGTACCATTGCTCATTTTCTGAAATCATGCATTGTGTTCAGAACATTGTATGTTCTCATTTGAACTTAAGAGAGGCTGTTTCGATATTTATTTCTGACAAAGTTCCTTGTTTATTTCTGACAAAGTTCCTTGGTTACGGTGTGAGTTTGCATTCATCTAGAATATTATCAGGTTGCCAAGTTATCATATATCCCAGCTGTTGAGTAGAGTAAGTGGTGGAGTCAGCTGGAACAATTTCAAAATCTGCCTGTTGTCAGAAATACGGAATAATTGGAGTCTATAATATGGGGGATTATGAATATTAGGTTTAGAGGTTGAGAGTTTGTTAGACCTACTCTTCGGACAGACTTGGAAGAACTGCAAACCAGGCTGTCTGTGGAAAAGCAAGGACAGTGGCAAGTGAGCCCTAATTATGCACGGTGTGGTCTATTCTTGTGTCTTGCTCTGGTCTTTTACATCTGAGCAAAAATAGGCAACTGTTTGCTGAATTAGAATAACACAAAGCTGTTTTCTACAGAGAAGGGTGCCCTGTTCTGATTCATATTCCTGTCTTGTTACTTATGAAATGTAAATATATTCAGGGCTGTCTGATGAAAAAGCATATTCAGCTGATACCAAAATCAGGGTGAATACTTTTGTTTTTGAATAAAACATAATTCTGCATTATTGTTTATGCTAGAAATTGTCTGTCTCCATGGCTTTCTTTTACATTTGTAGTAGCCTGTTTATTTACCATGTAATGCAAAACATTTTTAGTAGCCGACCTTAAAAGATACAGAATGATTTCTCTTGTCTTTCTTCTGAAGTCTAAGGAAATTAACCCATATACTGTTGCTGTAAATGATTAAATTAATAAGCTGTCAGTTTAATCTATGAATTTCTGCGGTTTGATTGTCACTGGGAGATTTTATTTTCCCAACATGTGTTACATTTTTATGTGGTAAGTGAGAAAATGGGATGATTAATGAGCACTCAGTACATTTTATTCTGTACAATTTAGATTATTTTAAAATGTTAAATTATTTTGATCCAACAAAATGGTGATTTTTCTATTGATCTGGGTATTAATCTGTTGTCCCCAGACAACTATAATGAGTGTTGCATTCTTAGTCTCTAAGAAAGCTAAATGGACAATTTTGTTACTTATCTATACTATGACTTAAAAACTATTATTAGATAATAGGGAGTTTTCTCTGCTTTTCATATATGCTTTGAGTAATTGCCTTAGTCCTTTCTCTCATTAGGGTTACGTAATTCTGCTTACATGCACAGTGACAAAAGAACTAAGACTACCATAGCTTTAATTTTCAGTTAAGTTTTATGGCCTTTTATAGATACGTGATTGGTAAAAATCCTGTCATTTACCCTGTAAACTAACTCTGATACTCAGTTGAATTGAGGAGTTCAGTATAAAGGTTTCAGGGAATTTCTTCCTCTTGATGTGATAATTTTACTCTTTGGTTCTTCAGTTGGCTTCCTGGATTCTGCAAAATCTTGATTTCAGATTTCATCTGCTCATACTCTATTCATGGCTTAATAGTTATGTAATAAGTGAACTTCAGCTGTGCTGAGTCATGATAATGTTATAGTGTAGCTAGTTATAACAGCATTTGTCTGGTCCTTTCAAAATTTAATTAATTAATTTTTTATCTTTTGAGACAGAGTCTCATTCTGTTGCCATGGGTAGAGTGCCATGGCATCATCACGTACCCTCAAACTCTTGGGCTTGAGTGATCCTCCTGCCTCAGTCTCCTGAGGAGCTGGGGCTACAGGTGTGTGCCACTATGTCCCACTAGTTTTTCTATTTTTTTAGTAGATAGGGGTCTCGCTCTTGCTCAGTCTGGTATTGAACTCCTGATCTCAAGCAATCTACCCACCTTGGCCTCCTAGAGTGCTAGGATTACAGTGTGATCCACCATGTCTGGCCCTTAGCCTTTTTCAACAAAAATGAAATAAGCTTAATCTGGAGAGTGTTAGTTAAGATTGTGTTTAGCTGTTTGTCACAGAAAACAGGTGATCAGGCTTAAGCAAATGACTCTTTACTTTTCTCGGGTACTGAGAAGTTCAGGGTAGCCAGACCAGGGTCATGGGGAAATCATGTTTGCCAATAGGGACCCAGACTCCTATATTTCTGCTTAACCACTTACAGTGTGTCATGTGGTTGTATTGTGATCACAACATGGCTGTTCCTTTTCCAGTCATTGTGTCTCATTTCTAAGCAACGGCTGTTCTAGGGGACACCCCTATCTCCAAACAGAGTAGGAAATGTGGATTTTTAAGATGGCTCCATTAGGTGCCCTGAACAAAATAAAAGTTCTGTTTGTAAAAAATAAGGAAAGAATGACTACTTGTTTTATAACCAGCAGTGTCTAGCACATGGAGGGTAAAGTATCTGAGCTGAAATTGGAAACTTAAAGTTTAGACACATGTTAATAACCATAGCACAATATGTTTGTCTTCACTAAGGTTGAAGGGAACATCTCAGAGCTCCTTGAAGTTTCTGAGGATGTTCAGAATGACATAATTGAATGGTTTGCCTGCCCTCCCTCCCTTCCTTCCTCTTTCTTCTTTCTTTTTTTTTTCTTTCTCTCCCTCTCTCTCTTTCTCCTCCTTCCTTCCTCCCTCCCCTTTCTTCTTATTTTTTGATAGTCTCACTCTGTTTTCCAGTCTGGAGTGCCTTCATAGCTCTCTGCAACCTCAAACTCCTGGAGTCAAGCCATCCTCTTGCCTTGGCCTCCCTGGAAGTTGGGCCTACAGATGTACACTACTCCATTCAGCTAATTTTTTTTCTTTGTGTGTGTGTGTGTGTGTGTGTGTAGGGATAGGGTCTAGCTGTGTTGCCCAAGCTGGTCTTGAACTCCTGGCCTTGAGCAGTCCTCTCTCCTTGGCCTTCCACACCACTAGGGTTATAGGTGTGAGCCACTGCACCCAACCTGAATATTTTATAACGTTACAACATGAGTTTGAAAAGTAATTTCCACCAAATAATTAGGATTTAAATTGACTGACGAGCTTATTTATTGCCTCAAAGCATAAAGTATCAGCTCAAGAACGTGAACAATTATTGGATATTGTTAGTGAATTTAACTTTCTATTTCCAATATACTGATGTTCTTTTTAGTTTCTTTTGATCCGACTTAGAGTTATCTCAATATTTAGTCAATTTAGTCAGGGACTTAAAAAAAAGCTTTATACTTTTTAAAAACTAAGTTTTTTTTTTTTTTTTAATTGGGCAACTTGGAGATGCGTATTTTCTGCATCAACAACAGTTTTAGGTAATGAATGTAAGAACAGGTGGTGAGAACAATTTATTATCTCATGTTATTTTGTAATCTGGCAAAGAAGTGGGTGTTTTTCTGCCTTTGGGTCATGTATGCCTCGGGATCCTGGCTGTGTGAGGATCTGGAGTGTTCAACAAAAGTGACATTATGAAATTGGAGATTACGAAAACATTCAAACATATAGAGGTGACAAAAAGATGGAATTTTCATCATTTAATGGCTGCATTAAATCTAAATTCATCATGGATGAATGTTGAACCAGATTGAAAAGGTCTTAAATGCCATACCTAAGACCCATTTTGAGCTTTATTTGATAGGCAGGCAGGGGGACTCCTGGTGATCTTAAGCAGGATGTCAGATTTTAAAGAGAGAACTGTGGCAGCAATGTGGAGGATTGGGTGGAAGGGAAGACTTTGGAGGCAGGGATACAGTTAGGGGCTACTGCAAAATCATGGTGGTTGAAATTTCAGAAATTGTCCGGATGGCTGACTAGTTGGTTCTGTATGTGGGAACAGGAAGGAATGCACCAAATTTGTTGTAGAAGTTATGTTCAAATAAGGCTTGGGGTGTTATGACTTGTTAAAAAAAAAATGTGTTATGTATTTATTAAAAAGGATGTTTTCAAAATAAGTATATATTAATCATTAATCATAGATTTTCCTCGATAGTTAAATAGAATAAGTGATATTTTGTTTGACTTTGGAGTACAGCAAGTAATGTGCCCTAGAAAACTAGATTGCTGTATTTAATGTTCAAATGTCAAGATTCTGACTTTCTTTTGCGCTCTGTGATACCTTATCAGTCGTCTTGTTGGGAATCCTCCCAGCATGATTACTAGCATCTTAGAGCAGTGGATCTGTTTTCTATAAGCAAATGAAATAATCGATTTCATGTTTGTAAAAGTAAAAATGTGCACAATGCAAGGGCATATTTCTAAACAACTAAGAGTAAACTGTAAATGTCTTACCACAAAAAATAAGTGAGGTGATGGTTATATTAAGCGGTTTGATTTAAGCATTCCACATTGTATATCACATCATCACATTGTGCCCGATAAAGGAATACAGTTATGATTTAATAATAATAATAATAAAGTAAAATAGAATAACTGACCTTGCGTTATGGAGGTAATGCCTCCTGCCAAGCTCTCCCTTCTCCAACCGGTGACCCCTGTTAGTGGAAAGTACAATAAAAGTACAAACTATTTAAAAAAAAGCAACTAAGAATAAGTGGTGCCTATAACTCAGTGATAAGGGTGCCAGCCACATACACCTAGGCTGGCGGGTTTGAACCTGCCCTCCTAAACAACAATGGCAACTGCAATAACAACAACAATAACAACAAAATAGCCAGGTGTTGTGGCGGGTGCCTGTAGTTCCAGCTACTTGGGAGGCTGAGGCAAGAGAATAGCTTAAGCCCAAGAGTTTGAGGTTGCTGTGAGCTGTGATGCTACGCCACTCTACCCAGGGCGATAGCTTGAGACTGTCTCAGAAAAAAAAAAGTAAGAATAAATGATGAAAAAATATCAGTCTATTTCAATAATTTTTAAAATTTGATTTTATTTTATAAAGCCTCTTAATTTATTCATTTTTTCCTACACAAACTTCAACAAACATGTAGCTGTTTATCCAAGAAGTTTAGTGTTTATATTTTCATTTAATATAAGTTCTCAGCCATCTTAGAATTTATGCATTAAGTCTTTCATTTTTAACTTAAAATTATAAAAATAGTAACTGCCATTTATATGCCTCAGGCATAGTGCTGGTATTGCATGTGAAAAAAATGTGTGTGTATTACATATATCTACACATCCATATATATATAAAATTCTAATTTGCATAACTCTCTCTACAACTATTACCCTTTAACCAAAGAGGAAACTGAGGATTAGAGAAGCCAGTGTTTTAAAAAATCAGATTGCTGTAAATGGCAGCAATGGCATTTGAACTATTAAGTGTATGTTTGCCATAAACTATGTGAGTGTCATTATATTGACTGGGAAATGCTGCAGAAATAGTTTTTATGAGACAATGTTTATTAGGATTATGATTTTGATTAATATAAGAACTTTCTGAGGTATGTTAAATGGATGCATTAAATCTGAGTCAATAGCTCAAACATTTATAGAGATTATCACAATTCAGATATTAGATTTTGGATGTAGAGCTGTCAGCTGTATTAGAGATTCTAATAATCGGCCCTGAAAGGAAATAAAATTTTAATATGAGCATTTTTAGGGGCTATTTAGGTTGAGGACATTTGGAAAAGTATGAGGTTTTTATAATGTCACCAGTGAATGTGGCAGCTTTGATACATGCCTGAAATGTTTCCTGGAAAGAATTGTCAAAGGGAGCTGACAAAGTCTTGATTTTCCTCTAGTGGGTGAAAGTATTTCCCAGTGAATCCTGGTATTAAAGATATCGTACAAAGATACTGTTGTCCCAGGGAATTAAAAACATGCCCTCATGTTCAGTGTTACAGTTCTCTGAGCTATCCATACCAGTGTGACTATTTGTATTCTTGATTTTTGGCATGAAATAATACTACTTTGTGTTTGTTTTACCCCACTGTTATTAACCTGGTGTGGTAGATACCAAGTTAATAAAAGTGGGATGAGATAGGGCATATGAAATATTCTGAGGGAGACCGAAGGACTCAAGTGCTTTGGCTCTTCTCAGGCAGTAGCCTTTTCCTTTTTTTTTTAAGGTTCTCTCTGTTGGCAGTTCTAAGAGTTTTGACTAAGGCATAGTGTCATGTGCCTACCATTACAGTATCATTCCCCCCACCGCAACCCTTGGATCTTTTTGTTCTCTCAAAAGTTTTGTGTTTTCCAGACTGTTTCTTACCGTAAGGAGAAGTTTCACACTGCCTTTGACTTAGCAATCTACATTTAGGACTTCTCCATGTGTTTTCTTTTTTTTTTTAAAGTTTGTTTATTTATTTTTTACAGTTTTTGGCTGGGGCCGGGTTTGAACCCGCCACCTCTGGCATATGGGGCCAGCACCCTACTCCTTGAGCCACAGGCACTGCCCCTCTCCATGTGTTTTCATGGCATCATAGCTCACCTGTTTTTATTGCCGAGTAATCGACTGCTATCTGAAGGTATCCAAGTTCTTTTATCCATTCACCTGCTGAAGGACGTCTTGGTTGCTCCTAAGTTTTGGTGCTTTATGAGTAAAGCTGCTGTAAATGGCTATGTGCAGGTTTATGCGTGGACATAAATTTTTAAGTCGTTTGGGTAAAGGAGTGTGACACTGGATCGTACGGTATGTTCAGCTTTGTAAGAAAGATGCCAGATGTCTTCCAAAGTGCTTGTGCCATTTTTCATTTCCGCCGGCAAAGAGTGAGAGTTCCTGTTGCTCCACCTCCTTTTCAGCATTTGATATTGTGCCTGGTTTGTATTTTACCCTTTTAGTTGGTGTGCAGTCCTACTGAGTTATAATTTCCCTAGTCACAAGGGATGTTGAGCATTATTTGTATATGCTTATTTACCATCTGTATATTTCCTTTGATGAGGTATCTGTTCACATCTTTTGCCTACTTTTAAATCAGGTTGTTTTTTTACTGTTGAATAGAGGTCTTTGGATGTCAGTCCTTTATCAGATATGTTTTGCGAATGCTCGGTAGCCAGCCTTTTTATACCAGCATCTCCTTTTGACACCTTTGATCCACTGCCTATTTTATGTATTAATTAAGTAGATAAGGGCCTCATTATTTCCTTTCATATGGAAGTGTTCTTTTTTGGTTTGGATAAGTATATAGTGTGTGCCTATTTGGGAGAGTCGTGTGTGGTGGCTCAGAGTTCAGCAATCTGACAGTTTGCTTTGGTGTATCTGCATGTGCTACTGCAGCTGTAATTCAGGTATCCAGTTAGTTGCCAGCTATGCTGCTTTATAACACTTGAGTCTAAAATTAGTTGAACTGTTCTATTTTAAGGATAGACTGAAATTCGTAGTCCATGTCCTGTAAAATATGTGAAAGTTAAACTCATAGCCTATTGAATGGCTTCTTTTGATATGTAATCAGAAGTGGAGTTGGATAGAAGGTAGTTTGTTCTAGTTCTTTAGAAAAGCTTTTGTCATAGCAATTTGGTTCTACTCTGGGTGTGATGCTGTATGTACATAATATTAAGAACCTAGGGTTTTGGGCAGCGCCTGTGGCTCAAAGTAGTAAGGCTCCGGCCCCATATGCTGGAGGTGGTGGGTTCAAACCCTGCCCCGGCCAAAAACTGCCAAAAACAAAAATAATAATAAATAAAGATAAAGTATATATATATATAAAAGAATCTAAGGTTTTACATTGTTGCCTCTTAGAATAATGAGTGCTTTTATATGGTTATGTGTGATTTTTAAAATGAGTTGGCTCGGCGCCTATAGCTCAACCAACCGGCTAAGGCACCAGCCATGTACACCTAAGGTGGCGGGTTCGAATCCCCAGCCCGGACCCGCCAAACAACAATGACGGCTGCAACCAAAAAATAGCCGGGCGTTGTGGCGGGCGCCTGTGGTCCCAGCTACTTGG
>CAUYTI010045924.1:0-22777 GCA_963575145.1 Galago senegalensis
AGATAGGCCAGCAAAGCTGATGTGTAAGGGCTGAATTATTTACCATATTTGGGATCCAGCGAGCACTGGGTCCAATCTGCACAGTGGAGCTGGGATGATCTCTCTGGGCTCAGTAGCAGACTGCTTACTGAAGCTTTTCTCCTATCCCCTGGTGTTTGTGGGGTGTGTGGGTGAGAGAGGCCCACAGACTATTGCTGGACTGGTGCTGGGTAAAATAGTAGCCACAGCTTTCCTTCTCCCCCCTGGGGACACACAATATGGTAAAAAAAAACAGAGCATCCTGCTCCTCATTTCACTAAGGAGACTTTCACTGTGGAAACCTCCAGTTTCTATGTCTCCGTCTCCACCTGAACCATCAGGGTGCACAGGATGGCCGGAACCTGACAGGTGGAGCTGACATTGTTGGTGGGGCTGGTGCTAATGATCCATGAACTTGTTCCTAGCTGTTTACACGTGCGCAACAGGATGCCTGCAACCTGCAACTGCAGTTACCACATGCACACGTGCCAATGGCTAGGAGAAAGGAGTGATGCAGCACCCACTCCCCCCACCCCCACAAGTGTGAACGGCTGAGAGAAAGGAGCTGTGGCAGATAAAAGGTATTCTAGTCTTCCTTACCACTACGCGCTGAAATGCATAGCCACCCTCATCACTAGGTCTTATTATCAGGGTAGGGCTTATATTTAACAAATGCATAGAAATCCTGCTAGGGCTTATTTTGGGGGTAGGTCTTATTTTCGAGGAAACACAGTAGCTAGGACTACAGGTATGTACCACCATTGTTAGCTTTTTATTTTGATACAAATGCGTATTATTTTATCTGATATACTACATTAGATGCTAAAAGTCATTGTTGTATGTGTTTGGCTGTTACTTTTTCTAGATGGGGGCAATCTGTTGATTGAAGTACATCTCAGTTTAGCTCTATATATACTGTCTCTATGGGGAGCCAGCTTCAGGATTTGTATAAGGAAGTTATATAAATATAGGCCACTAGTGGTGAGAAGGCTCTCCACTCTCTCTCTTTTCTACCTAGCCAAATTCACCAATTTTAGAAGCATGTCCATGTATTGCTAGAGAAGATACAAGAAACCTCTCTACCCAATGCCAAAGAATGTCTTCTCCACAGGCCATGTCTGGGTTAACATGGACAAAACAAATAACAATACAACCATGCCAATATGTCAATCAATAAGATAAACAAACACAGTATTGTGGTAAGATGGTAAGATCCTGGTAACTTGGAAAGATCTTGGTAATAAAGTTTGATAGTATCAAACTGACACATCAGACTATTAACCTGATAGCACCAGTAAAGCAGGTCACAAAAAATTTTTTTTGAAAGTTAGCTATAACAGGAAAAATCATAACTTTGTTGGACTTCCTTATACTTTTTTTATTATCTAGTATTATTTTTAGTCTGAATTACATAAAACTGTCAACGCTTAGGCATTCTGGAAATCTTATTCCAGCCCTCTTGAGAGAGCATGTTAGCAAGTTTTTGGTTTTGATTTGCTATAATGAAAGAAAAAAAAATCTGAAGGTTAAGGTCCAAGATTTCATTAAAAGACATAAGCAAATATGTTTGTGTTATTTTATTTGAAGTACATTTAAAGTATTTTAAATATTTTCCTAACTTCTAAAATAACTGTAGAAAGAATTATTCATACATAAACACAAATGACTTAATGAATAAAGCGCATTTTACAAACTTGATGAGGAGCAGCCCATTTCTTGAACGCAGAGGGCTCAGACTGTTTCATGCCTTTGTTTAGAATCACAGTGTGTTAATGGTTAAGTATCAAGGCTCTCCTAAGATATAAAAAGGCCCTGCTATGAAATCAAGTCATTACCTTTTGAGGGACTGGGAAGAATGATGGGGTATCTAGGAACAAATTCTGAGGTACTTTGTAAATAATAATAGTAACAATAGTGACAGCTAACATTTATTAGGCAGTAGAATTTTCTAGACACTACATTAATGATTTTTATGTATCATTATGATTTTATGTATCATTCTTATAACAATAAGTCAGTTTCTATTATTATCTCAAAATTCAGACTCTGAGCACTTAATTTACCTTAAGGTCATACAGTAGGGCTAAAATTAAAACCAATTTAACTACAGTGTCTATGATTTTAACCACTTTCATACTGACAGAAGCTAAGCCTATAAACAAGGAAATTGCTGCCTTTAATAACAGAACATCTTTTTGACTGAAGGAGAAAATCAGAATGAGTTATTTTCACCAACTCTACAGCAAATGTCTTGCTGTTACTAAATTGTTAAAGCTGTATTGATATGTTGATATAAAATCTAACAAGGTAATTATAATTGAATTCTAAAGTGTCTTACAAATTTCCAGCTAGCAGAAGAAGAATTGCAAATTGAAATGTAGCAGTTTCCTTTTTAGTTAGTATTATTATATTAATAGAGGCTTTAAATAATTCAATTATATGTTTAGGTACCTTCAGGAATTTTATTATAACAAAAAGTGTTTTAAGAAAAAAGCTGGCATCATTTTGACAGAAAACAAGTTTTAACTTTTTCTCTTGTATCATCCAACTCATATGATTAAAAAAGATCTTTTATGTTCTCGAAAGAAGTGCCATGATAGCAAAATTAAATAGATTATAAGAAAAACAAACTCCAAATAACAACAAAAAAAGGATGAGAGGAGGGGAGAAGATCAGAGATTTTCCGAGAAGTTATCTTTTTGTGTGTTCAAAAAACAGTCTGGGCCCTCTGCACCTGGAGGGAGTCAAAGGCTATAAATTAAATTATTTCAGTACCAAGGGAAAGGTAAGATAGTCTGATAACTGTTTTTTTTTTTTGAGACAGAGCCTCAAGCTGTCCCCCTGGGTAGAGTGCTATGGCTTCACTGCTCACAGCAACCTCCAACTCCTGGGCTCAAGTGAGTCTCTTGCCTCAGCCTCCCAAGTAGCTGGGACCACAGGCGCCCACCACAACGCCCGGCTATTTTTTGGTTGCAGCCATTATTGTTGTTTGGTGGGTCTGGGCTGGATTCAAACCCGCCACCTTAGGTGTATGTGGCTGGCGCCTTAGCCGCTTGAGCCACAGGCACCGAGCCGATAGTTTGATAACCTAAAATAAAAACAGACTTACCTTTAGGAGAGCCAAAGCTACATGAAAGATTATGTTCAAACCCTGAAATAGAAAAAGAAAGTGGAAATCAATACTATGACATGTATCGGTATTTTATTAAGTATTTTCCCAAAACTTTCATATGTCTTTAATTAAATTTCTAATTGTCTTCATCTTCATATATAACAATAAATCATGACTTTTTTGTAGTTTTTTTTTTCAGCTGGGGCTGGGTTTGAATCCACCGCCTCCGGCATATGGAGCCAGCGCCCTACTCCTTTGAGCCACAGGCACTGCCCAAACCATGAAATTTTTTAAAAAGGTATTTTCCTTCTCTGAGCGGCTTATTGCAAATTTTAGGTGCTGTTTAATCAATGTTCACATAGAACTATTATTTTTAAGATATTTTCTTTCAATCCATTTCTGGATTATTTGTATGTATCTACGATTTGTGAAAGTGAAGTTTCTTGCTCAAGCTGGCAGAATGATGCAGAAATCTAAAATTATTAACTGAAATTCCTAATCCTACTCTGGGCTTGTGGGTGAAAAACAAGACACGACAAACAGTGTTGTTGACGAGCGGCACATACAGATTGTGTAAGAGGAGTTATAGCACCATACTGTATTTCCACTACTATGCTTACTGTTTTATAGTGCTTGGATTCAAGTATCATTTGTATTACTCTAAGTGTATTACTGTATTACAGTATTAATCTGTAATTACCAGTTAATATCTGTCAGACTTCTTTTCCTTTTTTTAATTAATTTTTTTTTTATGCTGCCACACAGACCCAACAGCATCTTTTCCTTTTCTATTCTGAAAACCACACCAATATTTCCTTGGTAATAAACAAACTAACCAACTTCTTGACAAGCCACGTTGAAACTGAATTTTGACATCTGAGTTCAGCCAATGACTCGAAAGCAATGTTGAGCTATTAAATTCAAGACAGAGAGAATTATGTATGATCAAGATAACAGAATCAGAAATAAGGTTGCCACAAAATGTGCTGTTTCCTTGACATGCAAGCCATTCTTTATACATGAGAAGAAAGATCTTTCAAGTATGAATTAGCATCACCCATGAATCTGAGCTCTATTTAATGTGCCTTCTTCATCTTGCCCACAAAATCTATATTTGCATATGAAGCTGTGTCAAATGTATTATGTAAAGCACTTCTAATAAACATATGACTTTTCTGTCTCCAAAATTCCTCCAGAATTGAGAATAGGCCTAGATACTTAGAATGCATTCCTGTTATGATTTTCTGTTATAACCTTTAACATTCAGATACCAAAAATATGACATAATGGTGAAAGGAATAAATGATAAACACAAAATATTTGGTTGGTTAAAATATAAAACAAATATTTTTGGTTTGGTGTTTACTCAGCTAATTCTTTAAAAAAAAAAAAAAACAGAAGCAGAAGAAAGTAAGTATAGTCAGGCCAGAAGACAATCAAATTGACACTGTTTCATCACCATACTAAGCAATGATCCTAGACTGGTTTTGATCACAGTTTACCAACTAGAAAAAGGGAAGGAGACTATCAAAAAACTTCAATTATAATTAAGCAAAATTCATTTTCTTAATCTAAATTTGAGTCCTCACCCATTAGCTGCTGCTCACTTGCCACAAAAACGTGCAGGTCAGGATGTAAAAGATCTGCTCCTGCCCTTACTTTCTGTCCACCTCGACATCGCAACCACTAAGTCAGTAGTAAATTCACACAATCCAGGTATTCATCAGCCTCCATCAGGAATAAATCTACCATGTCTCCAGCTCTTGTTTTCTAGCCACTGCTCAACATGAAGCCCCTCTTATCTGTACTTACCTAATCTTCATAATGCTTTTGTCTTTTCTCTGAAGCCAGCTCCCCACTCCTCCTCTCCTTCCCAAATCCTTTCATTTTACTCTTTGAAAACTTCACTCCACGTTCAACCAACTTAACTGTATTCTCAACCTCCATGCCAACTGTTTCCCCTCAACTCCTTATGTTCAAAGGAATACTGAAATCTCATTGATTCTGCTAACAATCTACACTATGATTCTGATTTTTCAGAATATGAACATGCCTAGTTCATGGTTTTATATGGAATATATGGGATTAGTGGCAAGCTAGGACCACCCTCAAGCCTCCTGATGTATAGTCTAGTGACATTTTTACTATATAGTGAGTGCTAGTGCAATATACACAGCAGGTGCTTATTTGATGACCAAATGATTAAACTATACTAGCTATCACAAATTTTTTGGGACTAATTTTTCCCCTGTGAGCCCAACAAGAACAATATATAGTATCCTCATTAAATTACAGTAAGAATAGGATGAAATGATGACTAACTTTTAAAATAATTAATTCAGATCTTGGCACACAGAAAATGATTTGTGGCTACTGGTTCTTAATTGCTATTTTGTACTTGGAGGTAGACCTTTTCTTCAATTATGTCAAAATCAAACCATTAGATAATCGAGGTATACAAACACTAAGAAGAACTTAGAAATAAAAAAATTGAAAGATCTCTAAACAGCCAAAATAGCTTTCACAAACACCAAGAGAAAACTTTGTTCAATTTTTTTCTTTTTTTTAAGACAGGGTCATGCTCTGTCACTCAGAATAAAGTACAGTGGCATCATCACAACTCACAGCAACCTCAAACTTCTGGGCTCAAGTGATCTTCTTGCCTCAAACTGCTGAGTAACTGGGATTGGTGCCACCATACCCACCTAATTTTTCTATTTTTTGTAGAGATAGGGTCTCGCTCTTGCTCAGGCTGGTCTTGAACTCCAAACCTCAAGCAATTCTGCCTCAGTGCTAAGTTTACAGGTGTAAGCCACTGTGCCTGGCCCAAATTTTTATTTTACACATACTTCTAATTAGTTTGGTGATACAATTTTATGAATATCAGAAGTAGAAAACTATAAGACAAAGTATGTACTAGATGGGGTTAGGGATAGACAGCCTGTAGAAACAGTTGTCAGAATTAAAATATTAGATCTCACAAAACTAGGAGATACTGTATTATCATTATTTTTTTTAACTGACAAAATGCATAACTATCTGGGCCCACTTGGGGGAGCCAATAACCCTTCAACAGTTAGTTACTAAGTACTAAATACTATTAACAATTGTCATTATCAGCAATGATAATCCAGCAGCATCAATGAATTATGAATTACATCGTATTAAAATACTGTGCTTAAGAAGAAAACAGAATGTGTATTTTAAATAAAAAAGCAGATTTTTAAAAATTTTTGAGAAGCTAAAGAAGAAATTTTTAGTTACCAGAAGAATGCACATATGTAAATTCTTTCAACAAGTTCAAAATAATAAGGTATTACTGTACCTGCTTATATGAAGCTGTAGACTGGACTCAGAAAAATCAAGTGAAGACTTCATAAGCCTTAAACTAGACTAGAGTAGCCACACTATGCAAATTAATAAGATCCTTACATCTGAATTGTAGGAAATCAGGAAAAATATGTTATTCTATCAAGTTCTCTTTTGCACTACAAAACGTACCCTGACTTCTTTCTTCTTTTTTTGTAAGAAATAAAATCACTTTAATGTGCTACCTTTCATTCTGAAAGGTCATTACAGTATTGTTTGTAAAATTCAACACGGAAAGATGCCACAGGACGGCCATGTTTTAGGGATCCCTGAGATGAGGAGCTCCTGCCAGTCTGGAGGGGCCCAGCTGGGCTATGGGTGGTGGGAAGTGCAGAGCAGCCAGACTCAGGCAGGCAGCACCCAGCAAAGGCCAGGCCACCCCAGCACCATCTGCAGAGGGTGCGAGGGTCCCAGCATTTCTACATCCCAAAAGCAACATGTCAACCATTGCTTTAGTTCTCTTCCACTGTGTTCTGGACAAGGCCTGGGAACCTCCTTTCAGTTTCCTAAAGAGCTTGCCGAGTGTAGAAAGGAGGCGTGAGGGCTGCAGGCCCAGCTGCAGTTTGTAAAAGTAGCTGAGGGGACCAAGGTCGTTTGTTCTTACACCTAGCCAGGCTCTTCCCCCATCCCTGAGAAACTAGGGGCGAGTCCCTCTGGGAAACCCAGCCAGGTCTGATGAGAAGGTCCTTTTGGTGAAGTCTGAACTCCCAAGTGGGATTCTCTGAACTCTCCAAGGATGGAACATTCTGCCAGTGCCAATTCTCCATAGGGTTGCTGATTCCTATTTCTACCCATCTTGACAGTCACGAAAAAGTAGGCCACTTGAAGTACAGTGAGCACAGCACTGACCTGAGTTGTGGGCGAGCCACCTGTGGAGCAGCCCTTATCCTCGCCAACAGGAAGCAGCTTGGAAAACAGTACTTGTAGCCCCTGCTTCATTCTGCCTCCCACAGCAACAACCCTAGCTGATGTAGGAAGGAGCTTCATTTCAGGGAGTGCTTCTAACTTCTGTCACAGGGTAGGTCACTGCAGATGGCTTGTCCTTTTTCTGTCATCACCAGATCCTCCTTTTTGGTGTTGACACAGGGGTCCAAACACTAACACCTCTTATGTTTTCACAAGGCCCATAAACTGGGAGGGTCTGGGCACATTGTTTCTTTCTGCAACAACCTAGAATGGCAGGGAAATTGCAGGTCTTAGTCTGGGAGGGCTGGGGCATGAATCTTTGCTGGAGGTAGACCTTTGAGCCATTCTGAAAGAGTGTTTTCTTCTCTTTTCCAGCTATTCCTAGCACTGGGGGTGGAGGGCAATTTTTCTGAGGCTTTGGAGGTCTAGACCATGTGTGATCAGGGGAGTGGCACAGGGCCCAGCTGGGGCAGAAGGGGGTGTGAGCATGTGTGAGGGACCTCAGCTTCAGCCAACAAGTAACCAGAAATCCCCCTTTCCCCATCAGAAGAGCTTCTCAAAGATCCTGCGTGTGTCCTCCAACACTGTCACAGTGTAGTCCATGGTTCTTGCGTCTGTAGAGATCTTGTGGTCATTGCCAACTGGCATAGTTTTGTCTCCAAAGAAATAAATGATCTTATAACCATCATTTTCCATGTGTGTCAGGCAATACCTCTTGTCCCATCCATCAGGAAAGGCATCAAGTTGATCTGGCCTCCAAAGATGATCTGGCCTCCTATGTGAGGCTTTTTCCTGCAAACCTTTTCCATAGATCAGCTACAAATTTTTGTCTTATATTTTCTTTTATATCAAGTTCATAGAACTCAATGTGTTCTTCCTGACTGCAGCTCCTTCCAATATGGGACACGTTTAACATCCCATTGCGGAATTCAATGAAAGGACCCCTCTTGTTTGGGATTTTAATTTTTGTAACGTAGCTCAGATAGTAGTTGATTAAATCTTAGATTAGAGCCTCATCTAGGTGACCCTGGATATTCTGTTTACATAAGAGCTTCCCATCTTTGTATGCTACCAACCCATTTTCTGGAAACATGTAATCATATTTTTCAACCACATCATTTCCCAGCTGCTCCTGCACTTTCTCAAAATCCGACTTGCCTACCACTCCAATTTTGATCTTCTGCCTCAATTTTTGCAGAAATCCATCCATTTCTTTGGTAATCTTCTGCCACAGGGCTGCAGGGTCCTATCCACGTCAAAAAGGCAGAGAGTTGGGCCCGGCACTGCCATGACACCGGTTTCTGTCTACATCTCCGTATCCTGATTTCTTAAGAGGACACTAAAGGAAGTAACTTTAGTTGGATACTTTTATTAAGTATTTTATAATATTCTTTTAAACAAGACTTATTTTTATTTAGAAATATAATTAAAGGTATTATTAAATTATAGTAATCTTCCACAGAACAACTGTCTAGCAGTTTAAAAGTGGGGCACTACAAATAGGCTGGTTTCAAAATGATAACATCAATGCAAGCTATGGTCCTCAGCACAATCTCCTAGCCAACATGATGTGAATGATAAGAGGAACCATCCTTCACTCTTCTAAGCCACCAATAACTAAGTCCCTTACCATTACTTTTTCACCTACTTTTCCACAATCCAAACTCTGCCTGAGAAGAAATATATTTCTTGAAATGCATTTTTAAAAGCAGGTGTCATACATTGTCCAGATGCCTCCCTGTTTTTGGAATCTGTTTGTTATTGAGGGGAAAACTAATATACCTAGTAGGAGTCAAAGGGCTAAAAAATTTGGAAAAATCAAGAGTAAAGCAAAAATCAAGTAATATGCTATGACCACTTATTACTATGGTATACAAAGTCAAACCCCAAGTGCAAAATAACAAAAGCCAGCATTGGGCAGCACCTGTGGCTCAGTGGGTAGGGTGCTGGCCCCATATACCCAGTGTGGTGGGTTCAAACCTGGCCCCGGCCAAACTGCAACAAAAAAATAGCTGAGCATTGTGATGGGCAGTAGTCCCAGCTACTCAGGAGGCTGAGGCAAGAGAATTGCTTAAGCCAAAGAGTTTGAGGTTACTGTGAGCTGTGACATCATAGCACTCTACTCACAAAGTGAGACTCTAAAAAAAAAAAAAAGCCAGCATCCACAGAGCATTTTCTGTGCGCTGAGATCTAAATTAATTACATTAAAATATATCTTTATTTCATCTTACAACAACCCTAAATGCCATTTTACACTCAAGAATATTAAAATTTAGAGAAATCAAAATAAACTTCCTAAGTCACACAACTAGTAAGTGCAGATGTAGGATTTTAACTTAAGTAGCCAAATTCTAAAAGTCATATTCTAAAACTACTAAGTTAGAGCAGACAGCTCAAAGAATAGGTGAGCAAATGAAGAAATTCCTTATTTGCATATTATTTGTGTCCTTGAGTTCCTAAAGGGTTAAAATGATTCCTTCCATTTAAAGACAGGTAAATTTTGAGAGCAGAGAGTAGAAAGATAACAAAAAGGTGACCTCTACCAAAACTAAATTCTATCATTTGTCTCCATATCGAAAAAACTCACAAAAAGCAGGTGACTGCTTACATGATATGAGGCAATAAACACCCAAGTTACTGTGGAAAGAAAGGGTCACCACCTTCCTCCAACGACAACAAATCAGCCTTGCGTGCATGAAGAAGTAGTTCCTTAACTGACTTGGATATTGCTATTTCAAAATTCAGTCACAGTCTGGAAACATCTTTGCTTTAAAGAACACCTACAAGTAATTGCCCCAATTGAATAATTGCTCCAAAGTGCAGATCATGGTGTTCCTGGGTAGGCTAAGGATTAAGCACCCACAATCCTGCATAAAATAAAGGCTGACAGTATAGCATTTACGGAAACAAAGACACTGAACATTTTGGCTTTGAGGAACAGGCAATCATGGGTTTTCAGGGAGCTGACAGATTGTGTGAGATGCTGTCAAAAACTACTTTGACAGCACTGAACAAATGCTGAAAAGGTAGTATCAAAAAGTACCAAGTGCATCAGCACCAGGGCCTTTTAGGATTGAAATAAAAGGGAAATACTGGAAATCCTAACAACAAGGCAGAAACCAAAATTATCAACTATCAAATAAGAAGTGGCCAAAGTAAATGGAGTCAATTCACAAAGGTATAGGAAGTGGGGCGCTACCTTTCTGACCCATACCAAAAGGGCATACTATCCCAGGAGGAGGCAATGACTAAATGAGATATAGCATATAAAAAAGTATACACATAGCAAATGAACTGAATATTTGGTAAGAATCCCTTGAATGCTAGCAATTATTACTAGGTTCATGTATTTATTGCCTTTTATATCCAGTATTTTACATATATATGTTTTCCCACTTAATCGTCTCAACAATTAGACAGCATATGTGTTATTGCTATCATTTTATTATAGAGGCAAAGAAATTGAGGCTTGAGACATCTCACTGTTAGTAAATGGGAAAGCCAGGATCATAACTTAGATCTGTTAAACAAACAAAAAAAATCCATGTTTTTTTCACTAATTCCATCTTGACTGCTAAATCAGTGAGAATTTGGTTAGATATCCAAATAGATTAAAGATAGTCACAATTCTTTCACATTCCCATTAAGAAAGAGATTTGGTCTCTGTCCTCTATTGTAAATATGGGAAGACTATGCTACAGCTTTTACCAAAAGAATATGGTAGAAGTAAAGCCACAATAGTTTCTGGGCCCAAGCCTTAGGAGAATGACAGCTTCCAAGTCCCATATCTTAAAGCACTCACTCTTAGAAGCCAGCCACCATGTAAGAAGTGCAGTTATACCCAGACCTATGCTCTAAGAAGCAATGGCAAGAGGGTCTGGAGGACCAGATGTAGTCAGTAAGGAAGAAAGAGTGGATCACAACGGTGCTAGATATGTGAGTGAGGAAGTCATCTTGGCAATAAATTAGGTAGTACAGCTGGTACCACATGGATCACAGCTGAACCATACAGTAGAACTTTCCCCAAATATCTGACTTATGATATTGTGAGCAACATAAGTGGCTGTTTTTAATTTAAATATTTTTTCATTTTGAAATGATTTCAAATTTAGAAAAAAATTCCAAAAACAGTACCAAGAATTCCTGCACACTGAATGTTGACAGCTTGTATAACCACAGTACAATGATGAAAACCAAGAAATTAGTACTAAAAATTTATCAACTGTCTTTACTAGTTTCCTTTTCTCATCTAGGATGCGATTGTTGCCATGTCTTCTTAGTCTCCTTTCATCTGGGGCAGCCTTTATCTTTCATGATCTTGATGCTTTTGAGGACTGATAGCCAATTATTTTATGAAGTGTCCCTCAATTCAATTTGTTTGATGCTTCATTATGATTAAATTCAGATTATGTATTTTGGAAACAAATACCACAGAAGTGGTTGTAAACACTTTTTAGCCCATCCTATAGGGAGGCTACATGACAGCCGTATATTGCATGTAAAATCACTGTTTTAAAACCACCTAGTTTTGGTATAACTTGTTATATGTACAACAAGTAACAGGTAACCAGAAGAGAATACTTTTAGTTTCTCTTTGTTAAATTTCTTATGTCTATGGTATGTAAAGTAATGTATTTCTTCAAAGATAAAAGGTGAAAGTGACAGATAATTAGAATACTGAATACTCTTAAATATATCTTCTATAGCAAAACTACTGTAACATATTAGCCAAAAAGGCTTTTATTTTATTCTTCTTCTCATATTTATGCTCTTCGAAAGTCCGGTTGATATATAAGCTGTTTGTATTTGGGGGTTTGGTTTGTGTTTCTCATGTCCACTAGAGGTCAGGAGTGCAACACTAAAAAAAAATCAAGAGACACTTAAAGGAAAAATAATTTTCCACAGACTCCCACAGTAGCCTTGTACACGAATTCACTTAAGATGATTTTTTAAAATTTTTAAATGTTTAACTATAATGGGTACATAATAGTTGTATATATTTATAGGGTGCATCTAATGTTTTGGTATAGCTATAAAATGTATAGTAATCAAGTTAGGGTAACTGGAGTATTCATCACTTCAAGCATTTATAATTTCTTTGTGTTAGGAACACTCCTAGTCTACTCTTTTAGTTATTTTAAAATATACAATAACTTATCATTGACTACAGTCACCCTGTTGTGCTCTCAAATGTTAGATCTTGTTCTTTTTAACTGTATTTTGGTAACCATGAACATCCCCTTTGTATCCTCCTCTCCCTGATTCTACTCTGTCTTCATGAAATCAATTATTTGTAATATTTAGTTCCCACAAATGAGTGAAAACATGTGAGATTTGTCTTTCTGTGTCTGGCTTCTTTGTTTTTTTTTTTTTGAGACAGAGCCTCAAGCTGTCCCCCTGGGTAGAGTGCTGTGGCATTACAGCTCACAGCAACCTCCAACTCCTAGGCTCAACCGAGTCTCTTGCCTTTGCCTCCCAAGTAGCTGGGAACACAGGCGCCCGCCACAACACCCGGCTGTTTTTTTTTTTTGGTTGCAGCCGTCATTGTTGTTTGGCAGGTCCGGGCTGGGGATTCGAACCCGCCACCTTAGGTGTACATGGCTGGCGCCTTAGCCGGTTGAGCTATAGGCACCAAGCCGTCTGGCTTATTTCTTTTGAGACAGAGTTACCCTTGGTAGAGTGCGGTGGCATCACAGTTCACAGCAACCTCCAACTCTTGGGCTTAAGTAATTCTCTTGCCTCAGCCTCCCGAGTAGCTGGGACTACAGGCGCCCACCACAACACCCCACTATTTTTTGGTTGTAGCTGTTACTATTGTTTAGCAAGCCTGGGCTAGGTTCAAACCCGCCAGCTTCGGTGTATGTGGCCGGCGCCCTACTTACTGAAGTATGGGTGCTGAGCCTGTTTCAGGCTTATTTCACTTAACATAATGTTCTCCAGTTCCATCCATGTTGTTACAAATGACAAGATTTCATTCTTTTTGTGTGTATGGCTGAATAATATTCCATCATATACATGTACCACAATTCCTTTATCCATTCATCCATTAAGGACCCTTAGGTTGATTACAAATCTTGGTTATTATGAATAGCATTGCAATAAAAATAGGAGTACATAACACTTCAATATAATGATTTCCTTCCTTTTGGATACAGGTCTATCAATGGGCATGCTGAGTCGTATGGTAGTTCCACATTTAGTTTCCTGAGGCACCCCCATACTGTTCTTCATAGGGTTGTACTAATTTACATTCCCACTAACACTGTATGAAGGTTCCCCTTTCTCCACATCCTCACGTTATTGCTTGTCTTTTACATAAAACCCATTTTAAATGGGATGAGATAATCTCTCATTGTAGATCTGATTTGCATTTCTCTGATAACTAATAATACTGAGCATTTTATCATATGCCTGTTAGCTATTTGCATGCCTTCTTTTGAGAAACGCCTATTCAAAATTTTCCCCACTTTTTAACCAGATTAAGTTTTTCCTATTCAGTTTCTTGAACTCCTTATATATTCTAGTTATTAATCCCTTGTCAAAGGGCGAGTTGGTAAATATTTTCCTCCATTCTGCGAGTTGTCTGTTTACTTTATTTATTCTTTCCTTTGTTGTATAGAAACTTTTTAGCTGGATGTAATCACATTTGCCCATTTTTTACTTGGTTGCCTGTGATTTTGGTATTACTTGAGGAATCTTTGCCCAAAACAATAAAGTTGTGCTATTTTAAAACCCTCATGGCTAAGTTTTCCCTGTGTCCACTACTAATTTACTAATATAAAATATATAAAAGCTAGATGATTCCCATCCTCCCTAGTTTAATTATATATTTTCCATTTTATTATAGATTGTTTCATAAATGGGTGGTGAATAAGAAAGAGTTCAAGATCAGGGAGGGATGACAGATAAATTTAGCACAAATACATGTGCTTAGTCTTAAGTAATTTTTAAATCTTCACTTGGTTTACATTTGTTTTTACAAATAAAATACTAAAAAGAGGTATATACATAAAGTCTGAAAGTCCTTATTATGGGTGACTCTAAGAAGAATTCTTAGAAGTTAATGATATCTGAATTAGATAAAACTTGTAGAAACAAGGCAAACAAAAATCAGAGAAATACATAAAATCTGAGGTTTTGACATGTACTCATCAAACCTATTTGTCAGGCATTTTGAGGACTGCTTAAAATGGACAGCATTTGTATATTTACAAGGATAGATAAGTCATCCCTACACTCAAGAACTCTCAGAGTAGGGCAGGAAGTAAAAATATAAACAGATAACATACTGACCCTGGGTTGATGGGGTATATAACCTGAAAATCAGACTACTGAATCAGTACTATGAAGTCCCTGTAAACATACCCTATTGCCACTGAACATTGGCAATGACTCTTCTCTTCTCCTCAAATCCCCTTAAGTCATGATATGAACCTGATTACAGTATCTTTTAGCTACAGTTATCAATCATCCCAGGCTGTAGAGTGTTACAATGTTCTTCTTAATGACACAGGACTTCTACCAATTACTAATTACCACCTGATCTTGTCTCTCTCTCTCTCCTCTAGGCTTCTGTTTCCCATTGACCCCCAATCCAACCCAAAGTCAGAAAGTACAGGAGTTCTATTGTTGGAGTTCTTGTACTTATACACCTTTAACAAGAAAAACAAAACTAATGGGTTTGTTTGTTTGTTTAGAGACAGATCTCGCTTTGACCCCAGGCTGGAATGCAGTGGTTTGATCATAGCTCACTGCAGTCTCCAACTCTTCATTCAACTCAAGCGATCTTCCAGCCTTAGCCTCCCAAGTAGCTGGGACTATAGGTGCATGCCACCATGTCCCGCTATTTTTTTTTTTTAAGGGATAGAATCTTGCTATGTTGTATAGGCTGGTCTCAAACTCCTGGCTTCAAGCAATTCTCTTGCTTTGGCTTACCAAAGTGTAGACTACAGACATGAGCCATAATGTCTAGCCAAAACAAAACAAAAAGAAAAATGATCTTTAACAAAATCCTATAACACATTACTCAGAATTCAATAAATATTTATAAAGCACCAACTATGTATTCAACATTATAGGGAGGTATTCTGAAGAATTTAAAGAAATATCTTTTTTTTTAATCAATACAATTGGGGAGTTAGTCATATGCCAAGGTTACAGAACAAGTAAAAGCACTATTTGGTACAATGTGTCAAGCCATGTTGTAGAGACACCTTCCTAGCTCATCACATCAAAAATATAACAGGTAATCAAGGTATGCAGGAATAACTTGGGTAAGTGCAGTTTAAATCTTCTCTGGAAGTTGAAACTTGACCCAATTCCAACTGATGAGCTAAAACTGGAGATTTGATGGTATCAACTATTAATATCTATTGATCAGTTCATCTAATCTAAGGAAATAATCAACAGAGCAAAAAGACAACCTACCAAATGGGAGGAAATATTTGTAAGCTATACACCTGATGTAGGGCTAATATCTACAATCTACAGAGAAGTTAAGAAAATCAGCAAGTAAAAAACCAAACAGCTACATTAAAAAGTGGGCAAGAGACATGAACAGAAGTTTTTCAATAGGAGATAGAGAAATGGCCAATAAACATACAAATAAATGCTCAACATCACTAATCATCAGGGAAACACAAATTAAAACCACAATGAGATATCACCATACCCTTTTTAGAATTTTTTTTATTAAGACATCTGAAAGCAATTGATGCTGGTGTGGATACAAAGAGAAGGGAACACTTGTCCACTGTTGATGGGACTGCAAATTAGCACAACCTCAACAGAAAACAAGTATAGATATTCCTCAAAGAACTATAAACCTACCATTTGATCCAGTAATCCTACTAGATGCCATTAATATAATTTAATAAATTAAATAAAAGACGACATTTTATTAAAAAGATACTTACACCCTTATTTGCAGCACAATTCACAATTGATTCATGTGTGGATTAATAAAATGTGGTATATGGGCTCAGCACCCGTAGCACAGTGGTTACGGTGCCAGCCATGTACACTGAGGCTGGCAGGTTCAAACCCAGCCTGCGACTACTAAACAGTAATGACAACTGGAACAAAAAATAGCCAGGCGCTGTGGCAGGCACCTGTAGTCCCAGCTACTTGGGAGGCTGAGGCAAGAGAATTGCTTAAGCCCAAGGGTTTGAGGTTGCTGTGAGCTGTGATGCCACAGCACTCTACTGGGGGTGACAAAGTGAGACTCTAGCTCCAAAAAAATTGAAATAAAAATAAATAAGTAAATAAATAAGTAAAATGTGGCATATGTATACAATGGAGTACCTACTTAGTCATAAAAAATGAATTAATTTCTTTTGCAACAATTTTGATGGAACCAGAGAACATTATCCGAGGTGAAGTATCTAAGGAATAGAAAAACAACAGATGTACTTGCTATTAAATTGGAACTAACTGATGAATACACATGTGCACAGAGGGAAGTAAACCTCAATAGAAATTAAGCAGGAAGAAAGGGTCAAAAGCCTACCTAATGGCTACAATGAACATTATTTGGGTGATGGGCACACTTATAGCCATGACTCTAGCATTACAAAAACAATCTATGTAACCAAAAACATTTGTACCCCCTTCATATTTTGAAATAAAAAAACATTTATTAAACACTTCTTATATACCAATAGTTGATTCTAGAACACTACATATATTATTAGGGTATTTGTTGTTATTTGTTTGTTTTTGGAGACAGAATCTTACTCTGTTGCCCCAAGTAGAATGCAATGCAGTGGGGTCATCACAGCTAACTGCAACTTCTAACTCCTGGGCTCAAGTGATCTCCTTGCCTCAGCCTCCCATGTACCTGGGACTACAAGAATGTGTTATCACCACTGGCTAACTTTTTCTAATTTTGTTAGAAACCTGATCTCAATCTTCCTGCCTCAGCCTCCCAGAGTGATAGGATTATAGCCATGAGCCACCGGGTCCAATCTACATACATGTGTATTATTTAATTAAACTGTAAGACCAATCTACATACATGTGTATTATTTAATTAAACTGTAAGAGGTAAAGAAACTGAAGTATATTACTGAAGGTTAATTAACTCATGCAAGATCACACACTAATAATAGTTGAAGCTAGGATTCAAAGGCAGGTAGTTTGTCTCCAGAAATCCTTTCGAAATGACTCTGGTATCCTGTATGTTTCTCCCAAGCTTGAAGCTACTATTTAAAGTCAAAATAAGATTGTTTTAAAGGCTGGCTGAAGTAACTAAGGGAGATATTTTAATATTAGATTCTTTGGACAAAATATAACCCCAGAAGATCATTAAAGAAAACATGAGAGAGTGACAATTTATTACAAGGCATATGTTAATATAGTAACTTGAGCATTAAATGTTTGGTAATTCTCCCCGTTAATTCCCTGAGCTGTTTGCTACCACATCTACTAAATGATTTGACACTGTTCCATGTTGAGATGGAATCGTACCTTTCCTACTGTTGCATATGGGGATTTCACTGTGGTGCCTACTCTCCAAGTCTGTCTTCCTTGATCTCACAGCTTTGAGGAAATGAAAAAATAGATCCTTCTCAGGGAATTTCTCCACAGACAGTACTCTGAACCTCTGGTCTATATGATGTTCTTACTACTTGAAATATCCTTCTCAGTTGACTACTGTCCTCCTCTTCTGGGTCTGAGCTGTGATGCTAATTCCTCTGGAAAGGCTTTCTTGACCTTCCCATGCCAAGCACCCTCCTTATATCACAGCCCTCATCCTATGGTTGTGTGACTACTCATCTGCTTGTCTCTAGCTCCTTGTTAAGTTAGATAAGGCCAGAAACCTGCCTCTTTACTGGTATATTCCTATCTTTCAGAACACTACCTGGAACAGAGTGTGTGCTCATTATTAGTTAAATGAATGTATGGAATTATTGAATAGAGTTGTTACAACCAAGGAAATGGACTTTTATGAGAATTAAAAAGCACACAACACTACTCCAAGTAATTTCTTCCTACATTTTTTTTTTTTTTTGAGACAGAGCCTCAAGCTGTCCCCCTGGGTAGAGTGCTGTGGCATCACAGCTCACAGCAACCTTCAACTCCTGGGCTCAAGCAAGTCTCCTGCCTCAGCCTTCCAAGTAGCTGGGACTACAGGCGCCCACCACAACGCCTGGCCATTTTTGGGTTGCAGCCTTCGTTGTTTGGTGGCCTGGGCTGAATTTGAACCCGCCACCTTAGGTGTATGTGGCTGGCACCTTAGCCACTTGAGCCACAGGCGCCAAACCCCTTGATTACTTTTTTATATGAAAAGTGAGCTCCTGGCCAGTAACATTAAAATTCAGACATGTTATCTTCCATTTTCTTCTCTCCCAGATGGGAAAGGTTCATTTCTTCTTTCTGAATCAAACTAGGATAGGTTGCATCAGGTTGATTTTCCCAGGAAGACAACCAATCATATTAATCACAGACTTAAAAGAGAGAAAGAACTTATATTTGAAGCACTCGTAAAGCAGAATCATGCAAAAGAAAATGGTCAAGAACTTACAGTCAACTATACATTTGGTGGGTGGTGCCTGTGGCTCAGTGAGTAGGGTGCTGGGCCCCATATACTGAGGGTGGTGGGTTCAAACCCTGCCCCAGCCAAACTGCAACAAAAAAATAGCCAGGCATGTGGTGGGCACCTGTAGTCCCAGCTACTCGGGAGGCTGAGGCAAGAGAATCACCTAAGCCCAGGAGCTGGAGGTTGCTGTGAGCTGTGACACTACAGCACTCTACTGAGGGCAATAAAGTGAGACTCTGTCCATAAAAAAAAAAAAAAAAAATATATATATATATATATATATATATATATATATATATATATACACATACACGTTTGGGAGCCTTTAAAACCTTTAACAAATGATATGGTATCTTGCTTGGAAATGGCTGATGAATCCATTAAGAGGTTGTACTAAGACCAACATACCAGAGAATGCTGTTGATAGTAAACTCTCACCCTTCCAGGGTGAGAAAGTTTCTGCTGTCACACAGTCCTGAAGTTTGTGTCATGCTGGGAAACCATTCATAAGTGTATTTACCTTTGGGGATCCTTCCTCTCTCTCTGTCCTCACCCAGTATATGGGTAAATTTATGGAAGCTTAAACACTAGGGCAATAGGGACAGAAGTAATAGAAAGACACTGAGAACAAGTATCATGGGCAAGGGTTTGAAAAGTTAAATCACATAAATGGCTCCACCATTGCCCACCATGCCTCTGTGAAGGTGTAAGAAAGCTGTTACTAATTATATAAATTCACATTTTCTTTTTAAATCACCAGCTGGGACGACTACTCTTCTTCTCCAATCTTCTGCTCCTGGCTACCTACAGCCACTTAGCAGCCTAGTATGCACAAATATGCCATAAACTTTAAGAATCATAATGATATACTCTGGAGATAGCCAAGCAGCCCAAGTTTCTTTCTGTCTCAGAGACCTAGCATCTTCCTGCCAAGAAAATACAAGACTTAGCATCAAACTAAACATACCACTTTACAGCAGCCATCATATGGTAAATCATAATTGTTCCCACCTGCATAGCACTTTATTGCAAAGAACTTCTGCGTATACTGTTTATTCAACTGTTAACATTATCAGTCAGGTATTTAAGCCATTACTACCTCCATTTTACAAAGGAAGTTCAAATATGCTAGGTGATTTATAGAATTGAGACTGGAATACCAAGTTTCCCGATTCTAATTCAGTTCTCTCTCCATGAGACCAGAGGCTATTATTAAAATCATCGGGGAAGTTTTCATAACACATTAATGCAGTGCTCCATCACAAACCAAGTGAATACAAATTTCCACAGGAGTACAGGGGAGCAGAGCCACTTGTATTGTTAAGAACTTCCCAGGAGTTTCTAACATGGGTCCAGATTGAGAACTGAGCATTAAGAGTTTTCAAGCCAGGATGCTTTAAAAACAAGCCAAAGTCTAATTTAATTGATCTGGTGGAAAGCTCAGGCTTTCCATGTGATTCCAATATGTAGCTAAAATCACGGCATAATGCCTCTAACAAGCTCATTTAAAGAAAATTTTTTTAATTTATAGTCTCCTTACAGCAGTGGTTCTCAACCTTCCTAATGCTGCGATGTATTTTCATTGTTACAAAGGGGTCGTGACCCACAGGTTGAGAACCACTGCCTTATAGTCATTTCCTAATATTTAAAAGGTTTCCAAGGGTTACTTGTACGAAGTTCTTAAAATTAAACATCAAAATTAAAGGTCACTAAAAATAATGTGAACCATAGATTAATTAAGAAATATAGAATTTAGCTGTAAATGATAATAGCAAAAGCAACTAAAACATTTTCAAAAATAAGCTTTATATTCATCAATACTCAGAAAAGTGTTTTTTGTTTTGTTTTGTTAGAAATGAGGGAGGACAAATGTTGTTAATCTCTCTGGCAACTGTTAATACTGATCATGTAAACATTATCAAAATGCAAAATATTCAATTCACTAATGAATAGTCACTTCAAGAATATTCATGTAGGTAATAATCTGCGAAGAAAAGGTAGCTGACATTTTTCACAATGAATAAATCAGTACGTCAAATTTTATTTGCACTGTGCAAAAGCTTTCACAAAGTACTTAAAATGTCAAGGTAGTATTACATTCTGTGTATTTAAATACAGATATATGCATATCAAATAAAATGATTAATAAAAACATGAAAATTATGAAATACTCCAGATTTATTTTTATATCCGTCAGATAATCTGCCATCAGCAAAAAATGGTGAGGGACCATTTGAAAGTTGCTGAAACTAGGTTGTGTCAAATTTTGCAAATGTCTTCAGTGATTTATGTCTATACGCATGAGTACATATTTGCATACAGGTAGTATGCTATTTTAATACAATAGCTATACAGCTGAGTACTTGAAAATTTACAGAAAATACAATGAAAATGAGTTAAACTTAATAACAATGCAAATAGGAGATTTGAATGTAAAAAAATTTTAACAGATTAATGGTTAAATAAACAGCATATGCTGAAAGCTAAGCAAAAAATTTCAAGTCGACAGGTTAATTTTATAAAACTGATGATAGAAGAGATTTCAGAGAAGATAAAGTATCAAAATTGTTTCCTTAAAATATTCTATGAGTATTGGCTGGGCGCCTATAGCTCAGAAACTAGGGCGCGGAGCTAGAGGCTTCGAATCCAGTCCAGGCTTGCCAAACAACAATGACTGCCACCAAAAAATAGCTGGGCATTGTGGCAGGCTCTTTATAGTCCCAGCTACTTGGGAGGCTGAGGCAAGAGAATCACTTAAGCCTAAGAGTTTGAGGTTGCTGTGAGCTGTGACGCTATGGCACTCTACCGAGGGCGACATAGTAAGACTCTGCCTCAAAAAAAAAAAAAAAATTCTATGAGTATCGAAAATAAATATTTGAAAGTCAATAACAAATGTGCCCCAATTTTAACATAAATGTTATTACTTGGTTCCCCAGAAATCATATTCCTTACTAGAAGAGCCAATGGTATGTATACTTTCGAAGCTAGTAATAACTTTTTACTGCAATTTGAAAATTTAATTGAACTAAAAATGTTCATAAAACACAAAAATGCTCATGTTTACATGGATGAAGCTGGAAAATGTTCTTCTTAACAAAGTATCTCAAGAATGGAAGAAAAAGTATCCAATGTACATACCCCTATTATGAAACTAATTTGTAGCTTTCATATGAAAGCAATAACCTACTTATAGCCTAAGAATATGGGGAGGGGGGAGAAGGAAGGGAAGGAGGTGGATGGGTGGAGGGAGGGTGAATCGAGGGATCACCTCTATGGTTTATCTTACAAGGGTACAAGTGAATCTTTCTATAAGTAGAACATAAACGTCTTAACACAATAACTAAGAAAATGACATGAAGGCTAAGTTAACTGGTTTGATGAAAATATTTCAAATTATATATGAAAACACCATACTATACCCCATGATCACATTAATGTACACAGCTATCATTTAATAAAAAAAAAACACAAAATGAGATGAACTCTTAAATGTATTATAATATTCTGAAGGGCAACCGATTTTTCTTGAATACTAACAATATTTATATTGGTAAATGTACTATTCCTATAGCCTTATAATATCCTTATTCTTTTTTTTTGAGACAGAGCCTCAAGCTGTCCCCCTAGGTAGAGTGCCGTGGCATTACAGCTCACAGCAACCTCCAACTCCTGGGCTCGAGTGAGTCTCTTGCCTCCGCCTCCCAAGTAGCTGGGACCACAGGGACCCGCCACAACGCCCGGCTATTTTTTGGTTGCAGCCGTCATTGTTGTTTGGCGGGTCCGGGTTGGGGATTCGAACCCGCCACCTTAGGTGTACGTGGCTGGCGCCTTAG
>CAUYTI010045925.1:0-33183 GCA_963575145.1 Galago senegalensis
GGCTCGGCACCTGTAGCTCAGGTAGCTAAGGCGCCAACCACATACACCAGAACTGGTGGGTTGGAAACCAGCCTAGGCCTGCCAAACAACAACAAACACAACCAAAAAATAGCTGGGCATTGTGGCGGTTGCCTGTAGTCCCAGCTGCTTGGGAGGCTGAGGCAAGAGATCACTTAAGCCCAGGAATTGGAGGTTGCTGTGAGCAGTGATGCCACAGCACTCTACCCAGGGTGACAGCTTGAGGCTCTGTCTCAAAAAAAAAAAAAAAGAAAAGAAAAGTGGTCCTAGAACTGAGCTCTAAGGGTTTCATTATTTAGAGGCCCACAGATAAGAAGTGCCCAGCAAAGAGGACTGGGAAGGAACAATCAGTGAAGAGGGAGGAAAGAATAGTCTGGAAAAGACAACAAGAATAAGTAGAAAACCTACCCACCCTCAGGTCCAGTGGCACAAAGGGTATGGAAGAAAAACCAGCAACCATAAGGAGGACTGCAAGGGAGATAGAGACAATAGAGAGAATCAGATTTCAGTTAGAGTAAGAATGGGAAAGGAAGAATCTAGGTAATTCATCCTGCCTCCTCATTGGTGGAACCATTTAGTGATGTCATAAAGGTGAGAAAACCTGTCTGGTCCCCCCATTATGGTTTAACCTGCTCTTGATAGCAGAACAAATGTGTTGTTTCTCAGCTTTCTTGGAACCCAACACAAAGTCATCCTTTGTGGTTCATTTTTCTGCTTCAGAAGGAGGAAACCCTGTACTCAGGAACAAAGTCTAGAGGTGATGTCAGAGTTATTCAGTGAGTGGCAAGCAGTTGACATATTCTGGGTTGGGAGTAGTCAGGAGAAATAGGTTTAATGATGTTGGAGTAGGGGAAAGACTTGGATCTACTGAGGTGAGGACATACTGACAGCATAAGGCAGGCTTTCTTGTCCTTTGGCAAATGAGATTCAGGCCTCCAAAAATACAAGGCCAAGAAAAAGGTGATGTTTCTTAATTATTCATCCCATAATAGCAATTTTGTACAAATGTAATATACAACAAACATTCAATTCTTTGCTCAGGTATCACTGATGCTCTCCACTCTACGTGATAGGGCACTGCTCTTCCATTACTCTGTCCACTTACTCTGCTTTATTTTGCTTCATCCCTCTCATCTACCAAAGGCATTATTTTTGGTCTGTGTGTTCTCACTACCCTGCAAAATCCAGAAGGGCAGGAACCCTGTTTTCTTCCCCACTGCCCAGAACAGTGTCTGCCATAGTCACCTGTCAGTAAATATTTATTGAACAGATGAGTTCATCCCAGAAAGTTCATGTCAATGATAAATCATAAGAGAAATTGAAATTGCCTAAAGCTAGACCTCCTTTGCCACAGAACTAGTTTTAACATTCAGAATTTTCACATCACTTTCAAAAAGCAGCCCATTGGGTTTCTGCTACTGTTCAGAATAAAAATGGAAAGCTCACCATGAACACTTTGGTTTAACTCCAAGAGGTTATTGACTATGAAATGGGTCAGCCATAGTTCTAGATAAGGAAAGGAGGAAAACAACTCAATGCACACACAGTAGAAATTATAGGGAGACGTGGGGCCAAGGAACAGTGAAATAGACTGCACATCTGGGATTCTAAATTAATTTCTCCTGGGGCTATGTACACAATCCTGCCTCCTGGGTATTCCCTCTCATCTACCTTGTTCACCTGGGAAATAACAAATCATTTTAAAGTATTTTTTTTAAGTATTATATTCCTCATACACACATATCCAAAATAACCAGAGGCATTGAGAGTGGTTCAAGAATCAATTCTGAACATGTTCTCCCCTATGAAGGTCAGTAGATACAGGAGGTTCTTCATTAAAAAAAGTCACAACTCACAAAATATAAATAAATAAATAATCCAATTAAATATGGACAAAGAACTCGAATAGATATTTCCCTGATGAAGATATACAAATGACCCATAAACACATGAAAAGATGCTCAATATTACTAATAATTAAGGAAATGCAAATGAGATACCACTTTGTACCCAGTAGGATGGCCACTATTAAAAAAAAAAACTGGGCCAGATGCAGTGGCTTACACTTACAATCCTAGCACTCTGAGAGACCAAGGCAAAAAGTTTCTCTTGAGCTTAGGAGTTCAAGACCAGACTGAGCAAGAGTGAGACCCTGTCTCTACTAAAAATAGAAAAACTAACCAGGCATGGTGATGGGTGCCTATAGTCCCAGCTACTTGGGAAGCTGAGGCAAGAGGATCTTTTGAGCCCAAGAGTTTGAGGCTGCTGTGAGCTATGATGCCATGGCACTCTACCCAGGGCAATACAGTGAGACTCTGTTTCAAAAAACAAAAATCCTAAACAGAAAATAATAAGTGTTGGCAAGGATGTGGAGAAACCCTTGTGCACTACTGGTAAAAAAGTAAAATGGTACAGCTGCTGTGAAAAACAGTATGGCAATTTCTCAAAAAAAATTAAAAACAGAAATACCATATTATCCAGCAATTTCACTTGTCTAAGAGACATTAATAAACCCATTTTCATGGCAGCATTATTCACAATAGCCAAAAGGTAGAAGCAACCCAAGTGACCATTGAGGAATGAATGGATAAACAAAAGGTAATATATTCCATGAGATCTTAATGAACTCTAAAAAGAAAGGAAATTCTGAAACATCATCACATAGATAAACCTTGAGGACATTGTGCTAAGTAAAATAAGCCAGTCACAAAAAGATAAATATGGTACCATTTACTTGAAGTACATAGAATAGTCAAATTTATAGAGACAGAAAGAAGAATGATTAATAAAGTTAATGATTAATGGGTGGTTATACAGTTTTGGTTTTCCAAGATGACAAGAGTTCTATAAATAGAGGGTTGTGATGATCTCACAACAGTGTGAATGTTCTTAATGCCACTGAACTGTACACTTAAGAATGCTTAAGATTATATGGCACATCTTCTGAGTGTAGGACACAACTACAGAATGGACTGTACCTAACAAATGCAAACATTGTAACCTAATTGTACCCCTACATTAATTTGAATATATATATATAAGAGTAAAAATTATATATATATATATGTATATTATATATATCAGAGTAAAAAAAATGCTAAATTTTAGTGTATTTTACCACAATTAAACCCCTATAATAATTTGAATATATATATATCAGAGGAAAAAAAAGAATGCTAAATTTCAGTGTATTTTACCACAATTAAAACTCTCTTTTAAATTTTTTATATTTAATTTGTCCTAATGAGCAATGAGAACAGAGAAAAGTTTCATATTTAAACCTCATTCTCAAAAGGTGAATCTTAAGTAAGCCTTGACTCTGCAAGAACCAGATTTGCAACTATATCAAACAACTCAGTTTCTCAAATCATACCATGATCCTGGTTTTATAAGGATAAGACCACATGAGCATAAAAATGCATTAAAATATGAGAAAATTTTTAAAAAGATATCTGTGCTGGTATAAACAAAGGTGGAGGAATTTGGGGGGAAGGATAAGTGAAAAGTGGCAGTTAATTAAGAGAAAAACTCATCTAGAGGAAGCTGCTGAGCAAGAAGCATCTCATTCATCTATAGAAGGCTCTTGCTCTTCCTAAGAGAGGATGCAAGTTACTGCAGGTGGACTGGGCCTCTAACCCAAGTGAAGGAGCTGGAGGCAGCTGCTATGAAGGGTCAGATCTCAGAAAGAGCAGGACATTGCCTAGGACTCAACTCTGACATTTGCTGATGCATCGCCCGATCTCTTTCTGGGCAAAGCAGAACTACAAAAGGAGAAAGAAACTGGCAGGAATTAGCCTAGTTCTAGCTCTGCTCACCCAGGCCAACTCTCCTAAGAGTATATTCTGCACATTTGAGCTGCAAATAAACTTCCTCTCAGTGTAAGCATCATCCACACCCACTGCTCAGTACAAAGTAGAGAATAGGCAAAAGGCTCAAAAAGGTAGTAGGAAGAATATCAATTTAGACATAAATGGAAGGATATGTTTACAGATGTACTAGTTCATCACACAGTACAAAATGTGATCTTTAATCTGTTAATCTATTTTAAAGAAATGTGACATTTTAGGAAAAAATAGACATTAGCTATTTAATAAAACAATTATTCTGCTTGATAGTGACATTTATGGGGACTGAAGGAAGAACATGTTTTCTTCAGCTATTGTAAAAGACAATAACATTGTGCAGGACATATAACTTTACATGTACCTTATATCCTTTAATCCTGTTATACAAACTAATTTTGCACAAGAGTAATCTGAGGTTCTGAAAGCTTAAGTGATTCCCAAAGTTAGTTTGTTCAGTGAGTAACAGTTCACAAAGCCTGGGTTCACATTCATCTTTTCTGGGTTAAGTTCAGTTTTAGGAAGATACACTTGCACATGTGCAAAATTTTATATACACACCCACACACACATAGTTATTCACTACATCTACTGTTTGTGATGCCAAAAGATTAGACACAACTCAAGTGTCCATCACCATGAAATGGGTTAAACCCAAGTGTCTATCACCAGAAAATGGCTTAAATACATTCTGGTACATTCATACATAAATAATAAAAAATCTCTGAAGATAATGTTAAGTGGAAAAAGTTGGTAAAGTATGCCATCTAAGATATAAGTAAGAGTTAAAACAAGAATACACAATTGTGGGGTGGTGCCTGTGGCTCAAAAGAGTAAGGCGCCAGCCCCATATGCCAGGTGGTGGGTTCAAACCAAGCCCCAGCCAAAAATTGCAAAAAAAAAAAAAAAGAATACGCAATTGTATTTACTTATATTTTCACAAAGAAATTTTGGGAAGACATATGAAAACACTAAAGAAAATTCACATTTTGGCCAAGCATGGTGGTTCACATGTGTAATCAATCCTAGCACTCTGGAAGGCCTGGGACAAAGGTCCGCTTGAGCTCAGCAGTTGGAGATCAGCCTGAGCAAGGGCAAGACCCATCTCTACTAAAAATAGAAAAAAAAAAAACTAGCCCCACATTGTGGCAGATGCTCGTATTCCTAGTCTCAGGAGGCTGAAGCAGATGGCTTGCTTGAGCCCAAGACTTTGAGGTTGCTGTGAGCAATGATACCACAACACTCTACCCAGGACAACAGAGTGAGACTCTATCTTAAAAAAAATCATATTTTGTTCATTATAAATTTTTTACATTAATTTTATTTTAAAATTTGCTTTAAAATATTGTCTCAGTTGCTAAGTTTTTTTTCATCTCCCTAAATTTTATCCGCTATATACGCTCCTTACTAGTCCCAGCTGTGTTAGATTTATGGATATATGTCTAAGATTTGCTTCAAACAACGTGAGGGGAAGGGGTGGGTTATGGATTAATAAAATTGCCATAAGTTTGTAATTTCTTGAATGCATGAGGCAGGTATATTGAATGCATTGCACTATTCTCTCTACACGTATAGATATATTTTTGAAATTTTTCCACACAATTTCTCTGGCAAACCGGACTCCCTCCCTGCTCATTTAGAAGGGCAAGAGAAGAAAGACAAAGACAGTGGAGCATTAAGTCACAACAAGCAACAGAGAAGTGGAGGTCTCCAAGGTTTCAAGAGCAGACACAGAAATGACACCAGAGGCAGTTAAATCCTCCAACCCTTTTTTGCAATCCTGGAGCTTGGTGTTTGAGGTGGTGTTTCTCTGGAAGTGGTTAAGGGGAGTTGCCAGGTGCTTTGAGGGGGCTGGAGAAGCAGGCCCTGGAGGCTCCTACCTGATGAATTCCGGACTTGAATGTCCAAAAGCCTTTGTCTGGGACAGTAGTTGGCCCCTCAGGGCACATATTCTTGTCCAAAAGAAACAGATTGGGGGAAAAAAAAAAAGAAGGTGATAGGAAAGATAAAGACACACAAACACCAGCCCCAATGCAACCTGAAGGACTTTTGGAATGGAATGAAGTGGAGGACTCTGCAGAGAATCATCTGGCCCAGGACAGATGGTACTGACCAGGACACTCCCTGGCAAATAAGGTCAACTGGGAAGTAACCCAGCCTTGAATGGTAATAAGTGAGTTGGTTGTAAGAGATGGATGCATGCACCAAGGGATTTAGGTTGTTGAGCGACAGGTTCTGGGGAGTTTACTTGCTCTGAATAATCATATCTTGCAGAAGACCATCACCTGGAAGACAGAAATGACATGTCTGTGCTGAGTGCATTGTTTGAAGATTCAGGAATGGAATGAATGGAGACTCAACAATAATAAAAGCCAATTTTTCAAAAATGTACTTCATGTATGGCACACTGTAAGTCAGCAGTTTCAACCTGTGGGTAACTGTATTAAAGGGCCGCAGCATTAGGAAGGTTGAGAACCACTGCTCTAAATGCTCATTTAATACTCACAGTAATTTTATGGGGTGGAATAATATTATTATTTCCATTTTACTGATACGTACACTGAGAAGAAGGTCTCAATCTTCTCAACAGAGATTAGGAGACAAGTTACAGAGCTTGAATCATTCTGCAATGAAGCCAAAACATACTGAAGATGAAGACAATATTCTCTGCTTCCACTTAACTTCGAATATTGTGGTGCATGCTTCCTTCAAAAGAAAACATTTCTAGTACTTGGTCCTATGTTGTGCACTAGAAATAGGCAGATGGAGAAGTCAGCAACCTCCACTACTCATCCCTCAAAGGCAGGTCTAAAAGTAAGCCACAGCTATCCTACCTACAGAGTAGCCCATGCTTCCCCTGAAAAAGAAGGAAATTCATTCTAGAATCCATGAAATAGGTGGGTAAACAGCAAGTGTGTTTCTTTTGATTCTGAAAGTAGATAACTAAGCTGAATTATAAAAAATAATTATTTTTGATAGGTATATCTTACATGCCTTTTCAACTGTTATGTGAAGTGCAAATTTGTTTTTACCATCTTCATTTTAAAATGGGGAAGGAGCAGGCAGAGAGTAAAAAAGAGCCTCAAAAAGCTGAGAATATTGTCTTCCTCTCTGGGATGTTTTGGCTTTATTCACAGCCCTCTTCTGGAAAACTACAGCTCCTTACTTATTTCCATGTTAAGGAAATGTTAATCCTCCTTTACCATTCATGCAAATATGACAGGTCACATTTATTCCAGAATGATTCAAGTTCTGTAACTTATCCCCTAATCTCTGTTGATGAGAGTTAGAACTTCTACTTAGTGTACTTATTAGAAAATCTGTAAAGCTTCATGTAACAAACAACTGTTTTAAAATTCTACTTTCAGAAAAACATTACTTTGTTTATTTAGAGAAATGAATTTAATTTGACCCTTTAAATGAATCCTATGATGCCAAACAAGAATTGATAGAGGCAGAAAAATCATAAACTCTACTTTTTCTTAAAGCAAAAACTGTAATCTTCTGTTTCTTGTGTCTTAGTCCTTTCTCCCCATTTTAAAAATATTTATTTGTTATTAACACTATGATTGATAAAAATTTGTCTATGACCAGAAACTGCAAGCTGCCAAAAACACAAACCCAAAAAGTTTCTTTCAGGGTGGTGCCTGTGGCTCAAGGAGTAGGGCACTGGCCCCATATACCAGAGGTGGTGGACTCAAGCCTGCCCCTGGCCAAAAGCTGCAAAAAAAATAAAAATAAAAATAAAAGCTTTTTCAAATAAAGTTTTATTTTTCAAGTACAATTAAAAGCATAATTACTAATGATTTAGTTGTTTAGAAACTTTTGCAATAAACCTAAATGTTGAGAGTTTTCTCTGAGACATAGAATTGGAGATAGGAAAAATCTAAATTCTTAAATCATGTAGAAAGTAAAGACACAGATGTCAGATTTAAGAATTCTTATGTTCTTTATTTTCTAACTGTAATAATATCTCATAAGATTGTAAAAGAAAGAGAAATAACCACTTGTTAAATTCAGAATTTGAAATAAATGTAATATAACTTCCTGTGTAATGTAATCACCTTACACATTAGTCATCCTGAAAAAATATCTAATTTGATTCTGTTACCCACTATAAGTATTTGAATTTTTTTTGTTACCCAGGAGAGTTTTATATTTAATATAATCTTTATTTTTGACAAAAGAGTGACAAATAAATCTAAGTCTCTCAATCTAGATTTTGCTTTTCTAAGGTAGATTGTAATTGAAACTTTACCTATGTTATACCACACTGATCAGCCATTTTTTGTTATAGATTTCCTTGTGTCAAGAGAGCCTTACATCAGGATGAAAGGACTACACATCACATTTAATATTATTCCATGGAATATAGTGTTACTATATTGAATTTATTCATCCACTGTCTATGATAAATTCTTCATCCTACATGATCAAGAATTAAAATGAGATAGCCTGGCATTGTGGCGGGTGCCTGTAGTCCCAGCTACTTGGGAGGCTGAGGCAAGAGAATCACTTAAGCCCAAGAGTTTGAGGTTGCTGTGAGTTATGACAGCACAGCACTCTACTGAGGGCAACATAGTGAGACTCTGTCTCAAAAAAAAAAAAAAAGAATTAAAATGAGAATTTGATATTTTTAACTTCTAAGTTTTACAATATGTTTTAAAGGTGTTTTTTACCCAATATAGAAATGAAATAATTAAAACATAGTTAAAGGAATGAATAATGATATAATGCAACCTACATATACACGTGCTTTCTGAAAGGAGGCCATTTAATGTTGAATAAGACAAGAGCTTTGCATAAAAGTCTAAATCAATAACATTAAGACATAACACCTCTCAGTTTAGGATCTCTAATGTCAGAGGAATGTACTTTGATTGGAAGGCTTTCTACTTTTATTTATATTTAATAAATTTATCCCAAAGTAGATCCTTTTGTCCATCAAAAAGTAGTTCTTACGAAAAATTTTACTTCTTATGAAAGTATTTTTTAAAATATTTTTTACAGTTGTAATGACCTACTCCATTTTAGATTATTTGTAAAGCTTGTCTTCACTCAGTGTTCACTAAGGACACTGAAGTAGGCTTATCATCTCCTGAAGGATTTCCCCAATGCCTTGCATCAAAGCTCACCACCAATCTGCAAACATACATTGGAGAAACATTCCCATTTCATCTGCAAGGTATGTCAACCAGGTAGTTTAATTTTTATAGGAATATCTTGCTTTGTGGCAAATTCTACATTTTTATTTCTTACTTTCCCATATGATTTAAATAGTCACAGTCCATTCTAGTGAGATAACAACTTTCTCCATCTCCCTCCAGACACCATGCACTAGGAGCCCTTTGACATAGTATGTGGGAAGGATTATGAGTCAAGTAAGAACCCAGAAGAAGGGATAAGTGTTAAGATTTGAGAAAAAACTTAGCTATATATATGGGGGGGAAATGAGCAAGAGGAAATAAACAGTGTGATGTGTGGAGTAAGAAATTTATATGAATGAAAGAGTAAGCAGTAGGGAAGAACTAGGAATGTGAAGTTCTCTCTAAGACGAAAGTCATGGTAGTTTACACAATGCCACTAAGATGGAGTGGCAGAGCAAGGGAAAAAAATGAAGAAATGCAGACAGAGATAGAGTTATAAAAAGAGAAACATAGGCGGTAACCAGTGGAACAGGTAAAGAGAGAAGATTCTTTTGACTGGGATAAAACAAAAGGAAAGAAACATGGTATTTGTTGATCAAAAAGAAGAGTAACAAGGTTAACCTCTATGTAACAAGAAAGTTTATCAACTGATTTGTGATGGCTAAGTCTCATTGTGCAGTAAGTAAGCCCTTCAGAAAGCTAAGAGACATTTACAATGTTTTTATTAAGATCTTCTCTTATGCTGTATCAATTGCCTAGTGGCTTTAATTTTTACTTTGCTATGGATCATAGCTTTGTTGTACTTTTTTACCTTAATTTTTTTCCTTTCTTTTTTCCCCACTATTTACCTTTATCACACCTGCAGGAAACAATGCTAATAACTATCCAGTGTTCTCAGTTGCAGAAAACAGAATCCACTCTAGCTAGTGTATTCTGTGTAAGTTCACAGAATTTTCTGGAGGCCAGAACCAAGTATGCATACTACACTGCCAGATTTTCCCCCAATGGTTATTCTGAGGACACTAAGTGTAGTGGAACAGGGCATGTTTAATGAATAGACCCTTCTTCAGGGCACTGATTTTCAACCAGTGTGCTGCAGTGTGCCATGAGAGGATCTTAGGTGCTGTGAAAATTTTAAAGATAATTAATTAAATTATTTTCAAAAGAAGTTCAAAATAGAGTAAGTATATTCTTTTTTTTTTACTCTTTAATCAACATAATTTAAGTGTGCCACGGAAGATTAACTGTAGGTTCAAGTGTGCCATGAGATAAAAAAGGTTGAAAAACATTGCTCTAGGGGAAGGGTTTTTTACCTTTTTTGCACGATAGATCCTCTTTAACAATTTGTGAATTATATTTCTGGATTCCTAAAAAAAATACATTCAGTATTACATCACTGGTGTCAGACACAGAGACTGGCTCACAGCCTGTTGGAAATAAGTGTGTTGAATGAATAAATAGTAGCTATTTTTAAATTAGGTATCAGTACATAAAATCTACAATTTTACATCTATAATATAATTCTGTTAAAACACAATAAACTTATGAGAAGAGAAGATATGCTTGTATTCATCTTCTTTGTTTTGTTTTAAAGTATTTTCAGTGTACCAGTGTCTTCCTGTTGGGTACATGGGCGGTTCCATTCCTAGTAGGCTGTAAAGTGCTGACTCCCCTTACCTTCTACTCCTGTTCCATAGAACATTCTTTGAAAATATTTCCAGTTTAATGTTAATATGTTCTGGACCAGGCATGGTGTCTCATGCCATGCTAATCCTAGCATTCTGGGAAGTGGAGGCTTGAGCTCAAGAGCTTAAAACCAGCCTGAGCAAAAAGCAAAACCACATCTCTACTAAAAAAAATGGAAAAACTGAGGCAAGAGGTTCACTTGAGCCCAAAAGTTGGGGGTTGCTGTGAACTAGGATGCCAGAGCACTCTACCCTGGGGCAACAGCTTGAGACTCTGTCTCAAAAAGAAAGTTAATATGTTATAAATGTTTGTATGTGTGTTACAATGTCTTAAAACATAGAGCAACAATAAAATTACCATGTGAATTGAAAATGATTCATCATCAGGTCCCTCTGTGATTAGAGGAATTGAATAGAACCAGAGGACAGATGAGGGGAGGAATTTATTCAAATTTTCCTTTTTGGTGTTGGTGATTTCAAATCTGTATCTAGACGTCAAAAGGTCATTATTGTAGGGAACACAGGACTTGGCTCTAACTGGCAGAATCTGAATACCACTAGTACAGCTGTCTGACCAACCTAGAACTGACCAGTGCTCAGAAACAAAACCATCACTTACTCTTAATAACTTAAGCAGCACTTTTAAAAAAATTTCTTTACCAAAAAATATAGATATCTCTTCACTCTTCTTTCCCCCAACCCTATCTGCATCTAGGGCAAAAGAAAAGAAAGCTTCATGTTTGCCAAGGATAACCTTGACTTTCCTGTACTTTCAGTACAGTTTTTTTTTCAAATCATGGGATTCTGATTGGAAAGACACACTGCAGAGTTCAGAGATGGACTCTTTTCCTCCTACCAGTGAAAACATGGAAAAACAAATTGGAAAGTTAGAACTTGCCCTCAAAACATAAAAATAATTCAACTTTTAGAACAATATCTGATTTCTGGGTTTCTGTTAAGAATGGCTCTTAAGGGACTGTTTCTAGAAGGGAAAGAGGAGTAGCGCTAAGAATTTATGACTTGTCAGGCATTTTGCTAAAAATTTTAATAAACTGTATTGATTTTAATTCTCGCCACTGCCCTATGATATAGGAACTAATATTTCCATTTTACTAGTGAAGAAGTTGAGACTTACAGAAAGTCAGTGGGAATGCTAGAATTAGAATAGATGATCTTTGTGCTCCAAAGTCCATAGATAACAGTGTATAGGTTCTCTATACAGCTATTTAGATAACAGTGTATAGGGTTCTCTCAGCTTTAAAGTGGTCAGAATTCAGTATGCAATAAAGCTGGTAGTTCAAACAAGTGAAAAGATGGGTTATTCAATAAGTGTTGACAATGAGACTAGACTGGAAAAAAATTAAACATGAAACCCCCCCAAAATGAACTCAGGAAATAGTAATGGACAACTTTGCATGGACAAATGAGGCAGTCAGATCCCCAGGTGAAACAATCAGCTGATCCTAACATAGGACAGGTAGAAAAAATAAATGAAACTTGGAAATGAATAGGATATTATGAGAATAAAATAGACCTACTCTTTCAGGTTGGTCCAGCATTGCTATATCATAATCCAGCTCTTGTTTTTTCAATATTTTATATCTAAAGATAACACTTGTACCTAAAGTCTTTTCTAGCACTTCTGTACCAGGCACTTTTTATATGCTTTAAATGAATTAACATATTTAAACATAAAAACTAACTTATGACACGGGTATTATAATAATGCTCATTTTAGGGCAACACCTGTAACTCAGTGGGTAGGCACCAATCACATACACCAAGGCTGGTGGGTTGGAACCTAGCCTGGGCCAGCTAAAATCAACAATGACAACTGCAACAAAAAAATATCTGGGTGTTGCAGGGGGTACCTGAAGTCCCAGATACTTGGGAAGCTTGCGAGAAAATCACTTAAGCCCAAGAGTTTGAGGTTGCTGTGAGCTGTGACACTACAGCACTCTACTGAGTGTGACATAGTGAGACTCTGTCTCAAAATAATAATGATAATCATTTTAAAGATTAAAAACTGAGGAGAGAGTTTAGAGTCAGCATTCTGACAGCTCTAGAGTTGCGGTTTCCAATCCCCAGGTGGCTACCAGTTCATAGTCTGTTAGCACCTTGGTGGCACAGTGGGAAGTGAGAGGTAGGTGAGCAAGCGATGCTTCATCTGAATTTACAGATGCTCTCCATTGCTTGGCATCAAGGCCTGAGCTCTGCCTATCAAATCAGCTGCAGCACTGAATTCTCATAGGAGCTGGAATCCTACTATAAACTATGCATGCAAGAGATCTAGGTTGTGTGTTCCTTGGGAGAAGGTAATACCTGATAATCTGAGGTGGAGCTCAGGCAGTAATGCTAGCTGGGGAGTCAATGAAAATACAGGATAGGACCATCTAGTTGCAGGAAAATAAGCTCAGGGCTCCCAGTGATTTTGCATTATGGTGAGTTGTATAATTATTTCATTATATACAAACTGCAACATAATAATAATAGAAATAAAGTAAATGTAATGTAATAATAGAAATAAAGTACATAATAAATGTAACACCCTTGAATCATCCTGAAAACATACCTCCCACTCAACATTTTCACAAAAAATTTGTCTTTCATGAAACCAGTCCCTGGTGCTAAAAAGACTGGAGACTGCTCTATTAGCTAAATCATTATTTTAAAATTGTGTTCTTCATTTTGTCACTGGATGACCATATTATAAGGATTCCTCCTATTCAAATAAACAAATTCATAGCATCCTGATTTATGACCTGTGATATTAATCACTTCAATTGTCAATTAAAAGTAATCTCCTCATTACTAATATTTTATTTGGATACAATAAAATATTGTATCCCAGATAAGGAACACTGACCATCAGGCATGTTCCTGGCACTACCAAAACAGGGAGATGATTTCTAGGAATTTTATTACTTCCTTTTCTATAGTTCCCCAATAAGGAAAGAATTATTATTGTTATTATAGACAGAGTCTCATTCTGTCATCATGGGTAGAGAGCCAAGGTGTCATAGTTCACAACAATCTCAATCTCAAAGGCTTGAGAAATCCTCTTGCCTCAGCCTCCCTGGTAGGTGGGACTATAAGATGCCCACCACCACACCTGGCTAGTTTTTCTATTTTTAATAGAGATGGGGTCTGACCATTAGAGATAGTCAGGCTGGTCTCCAACTTCTGAGCTCAAGCAATCCACCTGCCTCAGCATCCCAGTATGGTAGTATTACAGGCATGAGCCACTGTGCCTAGACACAGACAAAAAGAAATGGATTGATTTTTGCTTTTTTATTTCTTTCTGAAATTTTTTTCTTTTTACATTATACAAGTAACAAATATAAGTATTCGTTGTAGAAAATTTGCCTATACACAAAAAGGAAAATAAACATGTCCACAATCCCACTTTTTTTTTTTTTTTTTGAGACAGAGTATCACGGTGGGTAGAGCACCATGGCATCATAGCTCATAGCAACCCCAAACTCCTGGGCTTGCCTCAGCCTCCCAAGTAGCTGGGACTATGTGTGGCTAGTTTTTTTTGTTTTTAGTAGGAGTGGGGTCTTGCTCTTGTTTAGGCTGATCTCAAACTCCTGAGCTTAAGAAATCCACCTACAACAGCCTCCCAGAGTGGTGGGATTATAGGCATGAGCTACCTTGCCCACATAAATTTCAATACAATTACTATTTAGCACATTTGTAGAATGGTCTTCAAAATACATGTGCATACATGCTCATTGAGTTTAAAGTTCTCTTTAAAAAAAAATACAAAGTCAAACTTAAAGAGGAAGTGCAAAATAATACAAAGAACTCTTACATTCTCTTCATCCAATTTCACTAATTGTTTACAGATTTTCTACATTTGTTTGATTTCTCCTGCTTTCACATACACTTATTTTTTTTTTCTGAACCATTGGAGAGTTAGTTGCAGGAGGTGTATTTTTAAAGAAAAAATATTTGTGCATAAATTTTTTGTACTTTACTCACTTAATATATCCTGCATATCTTTTCATGAGGGACAACCAATTGCCACATGGAAGAGTGAGAAATCAATAAATATTTGTTGAAATTATACATAATTTCCAAGATTACTGAGCAGCTGGGGAGGAAACCTCTCTGAATATCATGTGGCCTAAGAAAGAAAGTGCTTTGTTCATGCTATAAAAATATGAGTATCAGCTTCACCACCCTTTTTTGCTGGGTTAGAAAAGTCTGCACTTTGTACAATGAATAAGAAGTTTCTAGATTCAACTCCTGGCTAGCAGTATCAATTTATTGAAATACGAGGTCTGATTATGACTGTAGAAAGTTGAAAGTGCAATTTTAAACATCCAAAATATATGAAGAGTAAAGTGTAAATACAAAATAATAAGTAAATAACTATGCTTTCTTGTGCGTGAAAAAGAACAAAATAAGAATCAATAAAAATACAGTATTTACACTGAAATTAAGGAGTTAATTTTATTAAGTTTGCCTGCCCTGCTTGCTCTTGGTCATTTGCCGTCACACCGCTCGCTCACAACCACTATTCCACAAAGCTGAAGATCACCCTCAGAAACTTTTACTGACGACCCTACCGATAACATTCATAAGTCACCATGATAATGGCCCTTTCAGTTGTTGTTCCAGGAACTTGAGCCAATTCCTGTCCAGTTGAAACCAGGTGAGATCACTGGCCCCTTAGCTGAGATCACTCAAATGCAGCAGAGATGCGTTTTGATGTTGGAGGGCCAAAAAACTCTCCCTTCAAATCAAGCTAATGTGCCACTTTCTGTACATGTTATGTCATTTTTTTCCCTCCTGCCAATAATCTTTCCTTATGCCTTAGTCCACCCCAATCCAATTCCCTAACCCATAAAATATCTCTATGCATTTATCTTCAGGGAGGCACATTTGAAAGCTGTTCTTGCCTTCTTGCTTGGTAGCCTTACGATTAAATCTTTTCTCTTTTGCAAAGCCCAGGATATAGTGGTCGATTTATTACACAAGGGCAAACAGACCTGGACCTGGCTAGTTGTTACTAGCCAGGTGTATGCATAAAGAAAACCAGTATAGATACATGGGAAATTAAGGACAGAGATTCTACTTTTAGGAGGTGGTGGTGAGAACTGGCTGATGGAGAATAAAGATGGAAAGGAAACATTTTTGAATTTATCTTTTTGAACTTTCGATTTGTTTAGTCACGTGAATGTATTATTTATTCAAAAACTTTCTGTTAGAAAAATATTTTGTAGATTGTGTATTACTTTTATGTTGGGATGTGTTCAGAGTATATAAAACAAAGATCTTTGTCATTCCTATCACAGTTTTGGGAAATTTTTCTTTCTCACTATGTCTTGTTTTCTCTTGTATTGAACTGGAGAAAGCAGAATGACCTAGAGTGAGTAGATAAAGGTAGGTGGTTTTACAATTTGTTTTCAGAGGAAGTAATCAAACAATTTAGTATTTTACTCCAATGAACAATTTCTTACAGTGGAACAACAAAACAAGTCTTGGGTTGTGTTTCTGCATTGTTAGGTCTCCAATGCCTGGCTTGCTTTCTGGGTTGGGTGCAAGATTGCCTGGAGACTGACCGAAGAAAGGACTCCCTCAAGATCAGCTGAGCTTGCTCTCCTACCGGAGATGGTGGGAAGGAGTTTAAAAGAATTGAAAATTCAAACTCCTTTTTTTCCAGTACAGAGTTTCTTAAGCCCGGAGGAATGCAACTAGGCTGAAATGTATGTGGGAACGAAACACATCTGTAAAAGATTGGCCCGTACGGGGATCGAACCCGCGACCTTGGCGTTATTAGCACCACGCTCTAACCAACTGAGCTAACCGGCCACAGGAACCTAATCTTTTTGTTTTCGAATTGTACACTGCTCTCAAAAAGTTGTGTTTTTTAACTGAAATCTATCCTTAGAAAAAGTTTCTTTTACTCTCTTTCCCATCTTTCCCTCACCCAGGACTGGGTTTCTCAAACTGCCGCTTTTGATCTGACAAGATTTAAGTCAAAGTCCCGAAGCGGAGACTCAGGGAAGGTCCGAGCGGAAACCAAAGCTGCTCCAAGCCTGTGGTTTCAGGAGAGCTGTTCAGGGAACTGACCACAGAGCTGTTGCAGGGTTCAAAGGGCTCCGCTCCTGCGCGAAGGGTGCAGATTCGTCTTCGTTCCTGGAGATCATTCCAGGCAGGCTGGGTCTTCCCGGAGGCTTCAGGACTCGGAAACGACACCCTCTCCCAGCTTGGTTCCGGGCTGGTTCCGTATCACCAGCACCCGGAATTCTCAGCGGCTTGATCTTGCACTGCGTCTCCCCGCGCGAAATGTCACACACTTGAAGCAGCAGTGCTGGTCACCAGACAGGTGGTGGTGTCCGAGAGAGGGCTAAAGTAGAGTGTCCGAAAGGACGGTGGGGTTTGCCCCTCGAGAGCACCTCATCTGTCTGTCTCTGGGCAGAACTGGAACCCCCATATCACTAATAGGGACTGGGACTTTAGGGCGTGTCTGAAATGAGGGCCGTTATTGGCACAGGAGAGAAATCCCAGGATCTGAAAGGGTAGGACAAACCGAGGCTGGGATCTGACAACTCAGAGGATGGAGGTGCGAAATTTTCTCCATTGCTTTAGCAGGGCCTGATCCACCTGGAGGCAGGAGTCAACCCAGAAAGGGCCAGTTGAGCACCTAATTTATGATTTACTCTCTGGTTTCTTAACAAGATTCTACTTTTCCCCTCTTTCTACCACGACTGTTTCTATTAATTAGGAGAAGTAATATTTTCAAAAGTTAATTGACCCATGTGCGTGTAGATAACCTCCTTGTGTTCTCTCCCTCCCTTTAGATGTTATGCATGCATATATATATCTATACATTATATGGTCTTCTTTTAGATATGCACTACTAGTATATAACGTGTCTAATACCTGATACTCACTTTTTTCCTAGAAATAGGAATCATATCCTTTGACTAGCCAAATTTATCATTAATTTTCTAAATTTCTGTTTCAATTCTTTGAATATCATAAACTAATTTTAATATCATAAATTGTAATTCTTTGATACCATAAACCGTAAATTATTTCCCCTGGCCTTTAGTACCTTCCACTAATTTTGTACATCTTTTACATCAACTAGTTGATATCTTCTCTTTTCTTGTTGTGTGGTAAGAATGCTGGAAGTTTTCAGCACTAAATATTATTGTTATCATTATTGTGTTATTAGGGCACTTGCCATGGTAAATAATCTCTGAAAGACTAGGCGATATTTGGATTTACTTTGACCTCAAGAGACCCAAGTAGGCTTCAGTCACTATTTTTTTGTCATAGTCAGTTCCCTGGGAAGTAGACACTGAGATTGAGATTTGCATGGAGAAGTTTTACTGGGAATACTTTCAAAAACAACACCTGTGAGAGAGTGAGGAGAGAAAACACTGAGAAAAGGCAGAAGCTGAATTCAATACAATTGCACCAGAGGCCCCAGCCCATCTCAAAGGTGTTTTTGAATCTAGAATAGCCCTTCAGAAATGTTCTTAATTATAATGGGTAGATGGGAAGGTAGGTCTATGTATTATTTCTACATCCAGTCATTGAATTTGAGTTGCTCTAGGGGTAGGGTTTGATTCAGAAAAAGGGGACCTCCCTTCCTCTAAAGGTAGTTCCCAGGGGGGACCCACTAGTAAGTCATTGGTATAGTCATTTTTCCCTTAGCTGAGAAATGAGTACCATCACCCAAAAGAAGGTATGTGATAGATGTACCACATATCCTCACAGTTCTTACAGTAACCATGTATTAGACATGTGCCAATCTTTGGCCTGTAACCCCTGCTTCTTCATGCTAATAGAAAAGAAAGCAGGAGTGATTAGAACAAAATGATGGTTAATAAAAAGTTAATTTGTTTTTCCTTTGGGGTTCAACAAAGGACCTTGTGTGGCCAATAGAGCTTACAGGGAGTCTAGTGGTAGTCATAGTGGGACAATTTCCCAAGGGAAACAGTCATTTCAGTCCAGCCCCTATATTTATCCTTCTAAAAGAAAATTATTTTTTGGTTTTGATTGAAACTCAGATACCTATTTTTGTTTGCTTGTTTTCAAATTACCTGAAAAAACAAAATGCTAGAATTGTTTTGTAATATAATGTGCAGAAGTGAAATTATATTCAAATAAAAAATAACTAGAAGGACTTTACAGACTGGCTCCGTGGCTTAGCTGGTTAAAGCGCCTGTCTAGTAAACAGGAGATCCTGGGTTCAAATCCCAGTGGGGCCTTTGCTCATGTTTTGTAACTTTACATTGTACAAAGAACTATCACTGGTTAAAAAGGAACCAGCTTGAATTTATACCCAGTGAATCTTCGATAATAATAATCTGTCCTTAAACTGCTTGAAAATTGGGATACTTTGGATAGAAGTGAAAAGGGAACAATTTCATGGAAAGCATTTCTAATACATGCCAATCAACATTTAAGACTTTGAGTAATTGTCCTAATATAATAAAAGTAGCTATAAGTCTAACATAGTGAGGCTTGCTCATTTGTCCTACCATTTGAGTTCAAGTGCAGAGACAGAGAATCAGCATTTTTAGAAGTAGTCCCTTTCATATATTCTTTCGATGCTCCTGTTAACTCAGAGAGATTTAATTGTATTTGAAAACTCAAAATGCTCAAAGCACTGGGAATGGAGTTGGTACTTAATAACCTTTTCACAAAGACCATTAAATAGCTAATGGCTTTTCTAATTTTAAAGCAAAGAAGTGAGTATCAATTGGCTTTGAGGAACGATGGATAGTGCATTGAAGACATTGATCTGTGGTCAGTGGTTGAGAATTTAAATCCTCTATCTTCTCAGCTAAGTTCCATATCCCTTAACAAACCTACAGATTCCCTTGGCATTTTTTGTTTAGACCTTTCCTAAAGGAAGGTAAATAACTATTATTATTATTATAAAAAGAAATGGCTAAGAAGTTTAATTTAAAATTTAAATTGAGTTCTATAATAGTTGTTCTGTCTTTGAGTGATGCTGAATTCAAGACATCACCAAACTTTTTGAAAAGAGGAGACTGTGTTGTCACCCTAATAAAAGAAGTATTAGTAACAAAATTGATACAATATATAACAAACAGACTGGAGACAAATGAAAAATGCATTTTGAGATGAGATCTGAAGTCTTAGAGTCTTTCCTAGGCAGATTTTTAAAGTTCTGGAAAAAAAATCAAACCATAAAGAGTATGGTGTTTTTGTTTTATCTGCTGTTTCTTCTGGTGTTCTAAGCTATATCTTCACATTATATGTCTGTCTATACAATGCCCACTCCCCCATCCTTAGCAATATGCACAGAATTTTGTAAGCAACGGATTGCATTTCAAAAATCTTCTTATTCCTTACCATAATGGCCCAACAGATTATTACTCCTTTGTCAAACAGGTAGAAGTACAAATGTGTCAGAACACTAATGTTTTAAACCCCACTGAAAGTGGAATCAAATTTAGAGATAGGATCCAGAGAGTTGAGTTCTTAACAGTATTGAATGATGAATATTGCTACTCTATAAAACTAATTTTTGAACAAGACCTGGACATTCACAGTTATATATTTGCTAAAAGGCAAATATTTCTCCGTTTCGAATGTTATTTCTTTCCTGATGTAAGGTATGTGTTCTTTATTCAAACAGAACCTCCTTCCTCTAGGGCCAAATGTCACTTGGTCAGGGATCCTCAAATGGGCAACTCCTTTTTTGCACTCTTAAGGTAGGCCTGTTTTTGTCTTAGGCTACCTCTTACCTGCTATTTTGTTTTTCCTTCTTCATGCCTAGGTTTAATTCCCAATATTGGCATGAAATAAACTTTAATGAGTTGACTTGGATGTTTCTTAAAAAATAAATGGTGAAGCATGGTAATGATGAAAAATGTTAGGGAAAAAAAATAGTCTTGATAAGTGTTTTCACCTGGTGTCCAAGTAGGGCCCTTTAGGTGTATAATGCAAATGTGGTAAAAACTATACCACATAAAATGTTCTTCAAACATTGTTACTCCGCAGATTCATCTGAGGTCTTCTGGAATTAACTGCTCTTATTTCCTGCTATACAATGTCTTCTCTTTTGGGGGACTATTTCATGCTGAGGATTGGCTTACAATTCCACATAAGCAACACACCAAACTTAAGAGTGTGCAACATCCACAGATTGTTAAGTTTTAAGTTCTCTGATTCTCACACCTAAAGCATGAGGACACATAGAAAAATCTCAAGCACCTTGGTGCTTTCCAGGACTGACATGTACATCTTGACTTGATTGTGGAGTCTGTGGAATCAATTGTTCCTACATTTCTTTGAATTTCTTCATTCACTGCATTCGCTGTAGGGACCTTGGCTGCCTGACTGGAAGTGATCATCCTAAAATATCCACATCCAAATAAGGTTCCTCCCAAACTTCAAATTTGTATTTCCATTTCCACCTGGACTTCATACAGGTACCATTAGCATATGACCAAGTAAACTTATAGACAATCCTGTTAGAATCCCTGGATTAAACTTGGCTACTCTCTTACCTTTACCCCATCATCAAGTCATCACGAAGTCCTGCTGATTTTATCTTCAATATATGTGAAGTGTCTCTAAGACAAGGTATTGTGAGGAAAAATACAGACAAATCAACAAGAAAACTACAAAGAAAGGAGAGAGGAAGGAACGAAGGAAGGAAAGAAGGAAGGAAGGAAGGAAGGAAGGAAGGAAGGAAGGAAGGAAGGAAGGAAGAAAGAAAGAAAAAAGAAAAACCTATGTGAGACATCTTTCCCCTTTGATTTTCTGTGGATCCCTATTTGGACCCTTAATATGTCTTCTTCACCACAATCTATAGCAACTTCCTTTTGCTTTCCCTGTCTTTGAGATTGGTGGTCTAAATTTATTTTCAGTACAGCAAAGAAACCCTGTTTGAAAATACAACTAGGTTTCTTAAAACTTTCTAGTCTTAAACTCTTCTTCTCTTACTAATATATACATTTAAACCTATAGATATCCATCCGAGAACTGTTGTAGTTTCATGTTGTCATTTCGCTTTTTTAGTGAAAAATATTCTATAGTTTCTGTTGTACTTTTTCTTTAACCTGTGACTTGTTTAGAAGTGTAAATCTTATGTTTTCCAACATCTGAGATTTTTATAGTTATCTTTTTGTTATTGACTTCTACTTTAAATGAGTTGTTGTTCTCAGAAACCATACTTTAAAAATTATTTTAATGATTTAAAATTTAATAAAATTTGCTTTATGGCTTAATTTCAGTGAAATTTCTATGCACTTGAAAATAATGTGTATTCTGCAGTATTGGGGTATCTTATAGGTAAAGTTAATTGGATAATAATCATGATTCAATTTTTCTACATTCCTACTTCTTTTCCCCTCTTTTCTGTCAGTTTCTCATCAGTCAGAGGTGTCTTTGAAATCACAGTCATGATTGTGATTTTTGTATTTTTTTATTTTAGTTTTTTCAGTCTGCTTCATACAAGAATTATTATGTCTTCCTGATGACTTTAACAGTTTATTATGTAACTAACATTCGTCTTACATTTGGTCTTACTTTTGACTTTGACATTTACTCTGATATTGACATTCACACCAACGTTCTAATGCTTGGTGTTTTGAAGATACCTCCTTTCCCCACTGCTTTAATTTTAACCAGTCTGTGTTCTTATTTTTAAAGTGTGCCTGTTGTAAGCAAGATAGAATTAACTTTTGTTGTTCTTTATTATATTTAACTGTCCAGCCTGGCAATATCTGCCTTTTAATTGTTTATCCATTTGCACTGAATGCAGTTCCTTATGATTGGCTTTAGTTCCATCATTTAATCTTTTTTCTATTTGTGTTATCTGTTCTTTTGTTTCTCCTTTTCTGCCTTCCTTTGAAAGAAAACTTGTTATTCAATTTAACTTTTGTTTAGCCTACAATGTAATATTTTTCTTTCCATCGCTTTTAAGGGTTTTTTCTTTGTTTTTTGTTTCAACTATTTCAACATAACTGGATTGGGATTTGCTGAAGTAATTGAACCTGAGTTGATGTCACAAATATTTTGTACATTGATCAGTACAATTAAGATTTGTGCATATTAATATACATAAGTTAATATGTGTAAATTTAAAAGAAAAAACCACCAAACTATTGACATCTGTATGCCAAGAATTAAAAGTTAGTCTGCAGCCTCTCTGATCTCATCACACTCAGAGAGAAATATACTTTTCAGTCTTTAGAAGACACATCCCTTCTTCCCTAATCCAACCCATGTATTTCCATTTAATCCGATTTTTTTCCATGGATTTTCTCCCAGAGTCCATGACCACTTCATTCAGTTCCTAATGACAAAATCTCCTTTTGTAACCTCTCTACAACTGTCATACTTCTTTTCATCTACCAAGTGTTAGATGTGCTGTCATTTTCTCTAAAGTCTTCCTTGATGGGCACTGGGGTATTTCAGTTTTTCTGCTTTTTCAACAGGCTGCTCTGAACGCTGAACATCATAGATTTGGTGAATGTTATTCTGCTGGTAAATATCCTAATCGGTATGAGATAATGTTGATTTTAATAAATGGAAAATGTGAGGGGAACAGCAGTAGTACAGCCAGAAAATGTTCCACAACAAAAAGACAAACTGAAGAATTTTTAAACCTAAGGCCTCAAGAAATATTTACATCTATCTCCAGAGAAAAAGAGAGGTATTTCGCGAGGTTTCCGTAGTGTAGTGGTTATCACGTTCGCCTAACACGCGAAAGGTCCCCGGTTCGAAACCGGGCGGAAACATCTCTGTAGTTAAATTTTGTTGTAGCTTCTGAGTTTTTGTTTCCAATTTTGCACAAAGCTGTACGTTCATTTGCCGTCCTGGAATTAAAAGTATACACAAAATTTTGAGTTGCTAGTGAGTTCCAAGTGTTTAAAACTAACATCTGTCCTGACACCGCCGGCGCACCAACTTCCCCCTCCCAAGCAAGTCGCCAACCCCTTTCTCTCTTCTCGGCTTCAGAACCCCAGGAGGTGTCAATCCCAAGGGGGGAGCACCTGCGGCCCGGGACACAGCTCGCCCCACGCCGGGAAGACTTCCGGCGAGCTTCCTTGGAATCCCAGGAGGGCTAAGTGCGGGTTTTCTACAAAGCAACTTTCTCCTGAATTTCTAAAAACTAAATGCAGCGGCGACAGCCACCGAGCGTCAAAGGATAGCAGACGTCTCTGGCAGTTATTAGTAGTAGTACTATTATTAGTAGTACCACACAATATTTTTAGAACTCCTCAGGAGAGGACAGGGAGGAAAAGTTGTGAGAAGAGTGGAGGGATAATAAAATATTCCTGGACATCTGTGTGGGACATGGGGGAGGGGTTTACCTTGATTTTGGTGACTGCCTTTCCCCGCTCCCTCCATCCCCAGGTAGATCGGCCAGTACTTGATTCTCAGCTAGGCTTGCTCTCAGACGCTCTTCGACTCGAGGCGGTTGCTCCCGCAGTGGGAATTGCGGTCCCGCGCGCTGGCGGCGGGAGCCTGCTCCACGCGTCATCGCGACTTCCCCCAGGACCCAGCAACCCGCCTCCAGCTGTCTTCAAGTGGGCTCCCACCGGCGGAGACCATTCAGAGTGAAAGGAGCGACCTGGCCATCTCTGGAATCAGCTTAGTGTTGGCGATGTTTGCGAAGGTTTCTAGGAAATAAGAAATGAGAAGGTTTAAACGTTTAGCGATTTGTTTGTATGTTTCATCACGTCTTTTGCTAGCAAGACAGCTCTTCTTTCTCCCCTAAAAGAAGGTGCTTCCATTTTCCTAAGCCACATTTTGGGAAATTATTTCCTTGTTTTGCTTCTTGGTGTTAATTAACATCTAGAGAGGAAAAGCTATCAGTTGAACTTGAGGACTGGAGAAGTATTGTAGCTTTGGGACAAGAGGAAGTATGAAATAGTGACTTAGAACAGTAACAGTGGGGTGGACTAAATCTCATGCTTTATGGTACAATTGCCTGGCAGTCTTGAGGACCTATTTGAGATACACTGTTACGAATTTAAAATGAGACCTGTCACCTGATGGTGTATTTTTCTCCAGTCATGTTCCCCTACCCAGGCTGTGGCTTTGCCAATAGAGTACAAGTGAGAGAGGCAGGAGTGTAACTGTAATATATGCTGAGTAAGGAGGGAGGAAAAGATATGAAATGGAATGAGGAACAGAAACGGATAACTGAATCTGCAGAGTAGAGGGAAGCGCCATGGGGGAGGAGGGAGGCAGAAGGAGGGAGGCAGGATCTCACCTAATGTGCACATTGCGAGGGTGTATAGCACGCCACAGGGGTGAGGTGCTCATCTACAAATGGAACTTTACCCTGGAAGTGAGAACAGTGTAACCTAAAAATTGTATCCTCATATTAATTTGAATAAAGTTTAAAAATTTTAAAAAACAAATGAGTCCACAGAGATTTGTTTAAGCTAGAGATAATTGTGCACACAACAAAAGCAGCTACTAAGCACTAAACAAGTTTCCAATTCATAGGAAGCTAGAGAGTAAGTAAAGATTAAAATACTATGGTGCCTCCCAGGGGATCCTGGTTGAAAGCCAGAGAGACAAGTATACAAAAGGACAAAAATGGAGGCAATAACCTGCTCTGGGAACCATAGTGAGAGAGGCAGAAAGATCCTGCAAGGCATCCTATGAACAGAAGGGAAGAATCTCTACCATATGGGTCAGAATTAAAGAGGAAATTGAAGAAATGATTCTTGGAGGTGAAGGAAGGTGCTGCAATATTCATTTTACTGAAGACCACTTTGTCATTTACATCTTCATTTGTCTATTGGGGAAGAAGGGGCAAAAAGCAGTTGGCAAGCTGGCATTAGCCTGCTGCCCAGGAAGTTTAGCAAAGAGGGACACTCTATAAAGTAGTTGCCCTTAGTACTATGTTAGTATGTTAATACTTGGACATCTCCAGATGGAAACAATGAATTTATTTTCTGCTACATTCTGAGTTTTAGAAGGAACCACGCCTGGTTTTTTTTTTTTCTTCTTTTTACGAGAATTGTATCCATAGTGTCTAGTACAGTATCCGGCAGACAGAAGGAAGACAAAATACATTAGGGGAAGAGCATGAACCTGGGTGTTAACTGTTTAAGAGACTCTTTCTCAGGAAAGAGTGCTCTGTGGAGTGGAATGTGGTGCCAGTCTCTTCTTTTATGCTGGATAGCAAACAATCGGTTTGTCTTTAGTGTAAAGCCTAAAAGGTTTTCTTCTCTGGCTGGGATGGCTCAGTGGTTAAGGTGTTGGAGTCAAAATCCAATGGGGATTCCCTGAGCAGGTTCAAGTTCTACTCACAGTGTCCCATTTTTCCATCTTGATACCAGTTTGTGGCTTTGGTGATTTGCTTGCACCAGTACACAGAGAAATTCACTAGGGAGCAGTTTCACCTGAGTATTTCAAAAGTAGTCAGTTCATTTTCACAATAGTTGATGCATGGGTCAGTCCAATCCCTGGTACTGTCCACACGGAACACCAAGGGTGCCCCCAAATATTGTTGTTAAATCTGTGAGAGTGTCTAATCACAACTGTAAGGAACTAAAAATATTGGGAATACCAATTCCCTTTCAGATTGTAGTCTGGTGTGGCTAACAGTTTATTTAAAGCATTTTCAGGCAGCAATCTTTAGTGTTTGTCCTGACATCACAGACTGGTCAAAACATAATAGAATAATAATAATAACTCGTCACACTCAGGAATGTGTTAGTTGCTTTTCAAAGTGCTTTATGCAAACAAGGAAATAGAGACACAAAGAAGATACATTTAGGCTTCTGAGTGCCTTTTCAAATACATAGGAAACTTCGTCTTCTTAATGGAAAAGTCCCTCTCTTGTAAATACTCCTGCATTTTCAGCTATTTTGCCTACTTAAAACAGCTAAGCAAATTTGAAGCCAGTTTATACTTGTTAATAGGTTCATGGTCTCTGTTGGATTCAATGCTTAAAAATGTACATGTCTATTGAATTCTTAACTCATCATTACATTATTTTTGGTTGAATGCCTTTATCCTCTTCACTGAGTTAATGGATATAGTACCATTTTACAAAACATTTCCTCAAGATGAGTAATTACCCTTTTTTTCCTTTTTGGACAAGAAGAGGGAAAGACTATGATTAAATGGCCCCCCAAATAAATGACAAAACACTTTATCTTTTTGCAATATCTAAATGTAAAATAATATCGATTGCTCATTGCTGATTCACATACGTCTTCAGTGCCAAAAGGAAGTATATGAAATTCGGGTGAGGGAAGATGGCTGGTATGAAAAAAGTAACGAAAAACTTAAAACTGGGCACAAAAAAAGATATACACACAAATATTGCTTTGAAGAAAGAATATTAATTTTATCACATAAATAATATCTCAAAGGTAAAAATTGGTCTTTCTTTTCAATAAAGATACATTATGTGAATGTATATTATGCAAACAAACCACAAAATAAATCATGCTTTCCTAGAATTAGTAAAGTGTTTTTTTGTTCTACTCCTTTCGTAATCACGTCTGATTTCATCAGTGTTAATATCGAGAGGGCATACGTAGGTGTGGGCCAGTGGCGCAATGGATAACGCGTCTGACTACGGATCAGAAGATTCTAGGTTCGACTCCTGGCTGGCTCGCTCTACTCACTTTTTATTAGTACAGTTTTCGAAGTTGTACTGAAAATAAGCCTCCGTGCATACTTTCCTAGAACTGATTCTTCACCTGCCACGGTGCAGTCATTTGAATTTGAGAAAGACGTCAGAAGTGTAAAAGGATGCCGCGCCGTCTTATAAAATTTTATTTTTTTCAAACAACAACAGCAAATTTTCTTTTTTCTCCCTCCCATCTCTTCCTCAACTTGAGGAGCTGGCTGAAAAGGTCCATTAGAAGGAAGGCTGCAAAATCAAGGAAACTTCAAAGAAAAACAGATTTTTTTCCCTTTCTCATTCCCTTCTTCAGCGGTGCAATAGAAAAAAGTTTACAGATTCTACTCCTGCGTGGTTGGATAAACTGATTTGAAAATAATTTCCTGTTTTGTGCAGTCGTCACTCATAGCGTCTCTCTGGCACAGCTCTTTCCCCTGGGCATAGCTACTGTCAAAAAGAAAAGGAGAATCTCCTGAAGAAATGTTGGGCCGAGAAAGTCAGGGCTGTGGAAACGCAGGATACACACGGCTCTTAGCCTCATTTGGGTCCCCCACCCCCGACCCCCGCAGAGCCCAACCCTGAAGCAGGTGGACTCAACTCAGTTTCAAATTTTCCGCCTTCCTCTATCCTTATCCCGCCTCCAAGATCTCCACCCCATCCGGGATCTTCGAAATAGAAGCAAAAGCTGAGAAACCTGCCCTCAGGAAACAGAAGAAACAACAGGGATTCCTTGGGGGTAAGAGGTGGGGGCGAGTAAACATCCGGTAAGTTGAAATTGTTAGGGAGACGTGGGAATTGGCAGCTTTGGGGCCTTAGCTCTTTGAACAGACCCGGCTCCTTTCTCAGCGACAAAGCATAGTGCAGAGAGAGCTGGGAGGAATCATTGTCTAGCAGGGAAAATTTCATCAAAGTAAACCAAAAGGGAGTCCTAGTATGTGGATCGACTTCTCAAAGTGTAACTCGTATCTCTGTGTCGCAGAAAAGTTTATTGAAGTCACCAGTTTGCTCTGTTAGGGGCACTGTGGTTTACGGGGAACAAACCCCTGTACCTTGCTGCTAATAGTAAGTAACTCGCTCTCATCAACAAAGTCACTTGCCACGCTGAGGCAGCTTCGTTTCTCTGTTGAAACTCGTTTAAAGTGCCAAAATAGTATTTCCTAAAGTTTCACTAAAAAGTTAGTACTTCCTCTGAATTCTCCCTCCCCTAAAGCACACCAAACTCACTCCCATACTATTTTCTTCAATAAATTCTAGTATTTTGCGTATTACTTTTCTTTTTTTAAATTTTTTTATTAAATTATCATTTTGTACACTGATGCATTTATGGGGTTCAGAGTACTGCTTTGATATACAATGTGAAACGCTTACATTGAACTAAGTAACACATCCATCAAAATTATACCCATTTCTTAATAGTTTTGAAATGCACCATTGCACGTGTACTTTTCATTTTGAAAATATAAAGCGAAACTAAAGTAAATAAACGTTTCGCTTTATGAGGAGACGGGGAAAGTGTGAATTTGGGGCTGTGGGTGATTTGAGTTGGAAATGTCCACCGTTTTTTGAATTGGAAACATACAGTTAGGTACAGAACGCCAAAATATGCCGTGTGTGGCCCGTACGGGGATCGAACCCGCGACCTTGGCGTTATTAGCACCACGCTCTAACCAACTGAGCTAACCGGCCGCACGTCTATGCGGCTCTCGTAAAAGAAATAAGAAGTAAGTTCATTAACAACTTTGTGCACAGTGTCTTAAAAAGAATTATTTCTCCTCGTCGCCCTCAAAAGAGATTTTTTAAAGCCATTTTGACAGACATTAATGAAGGAATCGGAACTACTTTAACTCTGGACTCAGAAAAGAAAATTCTCGGAGAATTTTTGACATAGGCTAAATCTAGTTTATTTGTGGAGTAAGCACTGTGACAGGAGGGAGCCTCCGCTTTTTAGAGGTTTGTGTAATGAATCGCAAATTGCAAACTTCTCTTTAGTGATCTGTAGCTTCATGACCTATAATTTTTAAGTTCGTTCAAGACAAAGGCGCCGAAAGGAAGATGAATGGGGTTGAGAAAAAGAGCCGCGTCTTCTCAGCGTCTCTGGAGTTGAAAATGTAAGCCTTGAAGGCTGAAGCGAAGATATCCAGGGTTGGAATTGGGGCAGCCCAGCAGCAATGAACAGTAAGTATGGTATGTTTTTTGAGGGTAGTAGAACAGTCAGAGAGGTTTGCCAAAGGGCGAGATTATAATGCCTCCCGGATACGTATTAAAGTTCTCTTTCAACAGCACCTTCTGAGTCTCTCAAATTCCATCTTGCGAACCAAAAGATGCAAGCACCAAATAGAGGAAGTCAGTGAGATGTGCTCTTGGTCCTTGGTCAGGCTATTGGTTTTACCACATGGAGGCATCTTAAAAGGAATGTCCTGCAAGCCCCAGGAAATCTCTCTTCGTTTCCATCTGAAGTTGTATTATTTCCTTTGCGTTTTTCGAATTTGCATGCTGACATCTAATAAACTTTCTACGAATATATTAATCTAACAGTTAATGAACAATTAATAATTTTGTTGATTCTAAAACTGAAGCTGGCGTGGGGAAATGTTGGCATTTTGGCGGTACTCTAAAGGTAGGTAACGGTTGCAGAGTCGATTACCACCAGCTGCTTCTATGTTTTATTCTTCCAGCCTGAAAGAATCCTTATCCTAGGTTTCAAAAGCTAAGACTTCAAATTGCCTAAAAAACATATGAAAGGAAACTATCTGCCGTGGCTTCGACAGGCACACACCCTCTTCACGTGTAGCAAAGAACTACATTCTGGCTTTTGAGGATCCTCTTATACATTCCGACACGGGTTTCTTACCCCCCAATATCCACATACTGAGCCCTCACGAGAGAATGAGCGTAGTTTATGTGATTTCAACATTTAAAGTGCTACTCTTTTACCTCCTTCGGACAAAAGGTTGACTAATCTCCCTGACTTTCCTGGACTCTGTCCTGAGTTTTACAGGCAGGCAAGGTTCTTCAGCACAAGCTCAAGTACGGTCTCTTCCTTTTGTAATCAAAACCAAACACTGTTAAGGAGAATCTTGCACCAGACTAGAAAAACAGCACATTTCCTCCTGTAAAACCTAAGATTTAGATGTATTCTCTCAACCTACTCCCACTTTCAATCGTGTTTTCTGGTAGCGTGAAGGTCCCAGATCCCCTTCACCCTGTCTTAAATGAAATATTGTGTGTTATTAACAGGAATCCCAGAGTAATAGAAGGGCTCAATAAAAACTGTTCTGTCCTTCCTTAAAAGCACACAATGATATAGAATAAGGAAATATCTATAGATCTCAGACCCCAACTACGTCATATCTCCTTTGAAGACAAAAGAAGTTGTCACTTTTTTATCTTCCCCAAAATATCCTAGGCATAATCAAGCATGTCTTCAATATCTACACCTACATTGTTGGCAGTATACAACAAAACATCTGCTACAAGTGTTTCATAAGATAATTTCAAAACTGTTAGATTCCATATTAGATTATTTTAATTAATTATTTAACACTACCTCGAGAAAAAAATATCAAATCAATATTAACTAACGATGACTTTTCTTTCTTTTCTTTTCTTTTTTTCTTTTAAGGGACAGTGGTGAGCTCACCAAGTTGGCCAGGCTGGCCTCCAGCTCCTATGCTCAAGTGATCCTCCAGCCTCTGGTTCCAGAGCAGCTGAGACTACAGGCGTGGGAGGCTGCTCAGTTTATTTTATGTTACAGTACAATATGTATGCATTTGGGTTACATGTGCATGTAATCACAAATAATGCTACCAAAATTTGATTTATGTTTAAGTTGCTATCTCTTGCTGCTTCTCTGCACTGTAAAATAACTACCAGGCACAGAGACTGTCCCTGCAACTGACTGAAAACAACTGAAATGGTGCATAAAACAAGCAAAACTTCTTACAAGATTCAAAATGCTGACAATAAACTAAGGATTTTATCAAACCAATTCTAAGTGAAGGCAAAAAGAGAGGAAGTAGAGAGTTGAAAGTTCTTATTCTCTGATTCTTATAGATTCATTTAATAACATCTAAATGCAAAAATCTTCCTGTGATAAGGATAAGTGTATGCAGCCTTTTTCCCTACCAATGGAAATGTGGACTTAACTGACCTTTGGTAGTGGATCTGTTTTATTTACAGTGCTAGAAGTGAACGGACCTGCACGAAAGGGTAAGAAAACTCCTGCCGAAACCCGGGATTGAACCAGGGACCTTTAGATCTTCAGTCTAACGCTCTCCCAACTGAGCTATTTCGGCAACTGGTGACATAATATCTTTTGTCAGTTACTTTCAAATAGTCTTTTCTTAACACCTTCCTGGTTTTACTTTGGGTATTGTACTTCAGAGAAACCACTTTGCATGGATCTACTTAGGTTTTAATATCAACGTCATACTAAGAATCATTCTCTCTTTGTGTATTATCTGGAAGACTTTGTGTACAGTTCGTGCTATTTCTTTCTTAAATATTTAGAAGAATTTATCAGTGAATTCATATAGACCTAAAGTTTCTTTGTAGAAAATGTCAAATTGGAGATTCAACATCTTTAAGGGATATAAGACAGATCAAATTTTCTATTCCTTCTCATGTCAGCAATGGCAAATGGTGTTTTTCATCAAAATTTCACCTAATTTCTTCATTGGTGTAGAAATGTGAATAATAGAATCTTATCTTTTGTTCTAATATTGTAATTTATTTCATCTCCATTTTTATCATTTTGCTAGTGATTCATTCATTTTATTAATCTTTCTAAGAACTATTTTGTTTTCCTGATTTTATTGTACATTTGCTTTCATTTTAGTGGATTTCTGCTTTTAATCTTTTTTTTTTAAATCACAGCAGTGTACATTAATACTATCATGGGGTACAGTGTACTGTTTCTGTATACAATTTGAAACACTTTCATTCAACTGGTTAACATCGCCCTCATGTCTTTTTCTTAGTTACTGCGTTAAGACATTTATATTCTACAATTAGAGAAATTCACATGTACCCTTATAGGATGAACGATAGGTGTGATCCCACCAATCACCCTTCCTCTACCCACCCTCTCTCTCTGCTCTTAATCTTAGGATTAATTTGCTCTTCTTTATTTAGCTTCTTGGAATGGAAACTTAAATATTTGATCTTTGACTTTTTCTTTCTAACATAAACATTTAGACACAAATTTTCCTCTCAGCATTGTTTTAACATCTCACTACTTTTCATGTCACAATTTCGTTATCAAATCAGTTCTACATATTTTTTTATTTTCCATTTGATTACTTATTTAGAAATCTGTTTGCTGCTTTGTTTCCCTACATTTGGAGATTTTCTGGATAATTTTTTCCTTCGTTTTATAATTTAATTATTCTACAAAATTTAAACCTTTAAAATAATTAATTTTAATTAATCATTTAATAAAACCTTAGTTATAATAATTATACTTTAGGTATATTATAACAATCTAAACATTTTTTAACAACTTTTTTCTTTAATTCTACATCTGCTACATTCTTGTTAGGGCTCAACATATTGATACCGGAATTTTGCTCTTCAATAAGTTCTTGGTCTTGGCAATTGGAAGAATGACTTTTTTTAGAAGTTAGAAAAGAACACAGGGCTCAGCGCCTGTGGCTCAAGTGGCTAAGGTGCCAGCCACGTACACCTAAGGTAGCAGGTTTGAATCTAGCCCAGCCCTGCCAAACAACAATGATGGCTGCAACCAAAAAAAAAAAAAAAAAAAATAGCCAGGCGTTGTGGCGGGTGCCTGTGGTCCCTCCTAGCTACTTGGGAGGCAGAGGCAGGAGACTCGCTTGAGCCCAGGAGTTGGAGGTTGCTGTGAGCTGTGATGCCACGGCACTCTACCC
>CAUYTI010045926.1:0-10567 GCA_963575145.1 Galago senegalensis
AGCCCGGGCCCGCCAAACAACAATGATGGCTGCAACCAAAAAATAGCCGGGCGTTGTGGTGGGCGCCTGTGGTCCCAGCTACTTGGGAGGCAGAGGCAGGAGACTCGCTTGAGCCCAGGAGTTGGAGGTTGCTGTGAGCTGTGATGCTATGGCACTCTACCCAGGAGGATAGCTTGAGGCTCTGTCTCAAAAAAAAAAAAAAAACTCTTTAAAAGACAATTGACATTTCTAAGCCAAATTTATAACAGATATAGAGAAATAAGACATATGACATATGTTTTGAGAAATTTATAACAGATATAGAAATAAGACGTATGACAATTGGAAGTAATATTACTCAAAAGTACAGTGTAATAACTTTAAGATGTCATAATGTGTTAAATGGTGGCCTCCAAAAAGATTTGTCCACATGGTAATCCCTAGAACTTGTGAATGTTAATTTGTTTGGAAAAGAGGTTTTTGCAGATGTAATTAGACTAAGAATCTTGAGATAGATGATCCTGGATTATCTGGGTGGACTCTAAATCCCAGGACAATTGCCCCTATAAAAGACATACAGAGGTAGGGCACACAGAAAAAGAGGAGGACACAATACAGCCACAGAGGTGGGTGTTGGAGTGATGCAGCTCCAAGTGCAGGGATGCTGGTAGTCACCAGGAGACAAAAGAGACAAGAAGCAGAATTCCCGTAGGGCCTCCAGATGGAGCACAACTCTGTGAACACCTTAATATCAGACTTTTGGCCTCCACAACTATGAGAAAATAAATTTCTGTTGTTTAATGACATTAAGTTTGTGGCAATTTATTATATCAGCTATAGGACACTAATGCAAATATATATTATAAAGTCTAGAGCAACTGCTAGGAAAATAAAACAAAACAAAGAAATACAGCTGGTAAGCCAATAATAGAAATAAACCAAATCATTAAAAAGTCTTTACTCCAAAAGAAATAAGAAAAGAGAAAATATATGAACAAAGCACCAATGGGACAAACAGAAAATAAATAGCCAGATGGTATCAATAATTGCATCTAATTTAAACAGACTAAAGGTACCTAGACTAATCAGGCTTATAGAGACAAAGTAGAATAGTGGTGTCCAGGGACTGCAGGCAGGGGACAATGGAGAGTTAGTGTTTAATGGGTGCAGAGTTCCAGTGTGATGAAAAAGTTCTGAAATGGATGGTGGTGAAGGTTGTGCAACAGTATGAATATACTTAATGCCATTGAATTATACACTTTAAATGGCTAAAATGGTAAATTTTATGTTATGTGTGTGTGTGTGTATATGTGTGTGTATATATATATATATATATATACACACACACACACACACACACACACACACACAGAGTTTTTGGCAAAGACTGGGTTTGAACCCACCACCTCCAGCATATGGAGCTGGTGCCCTACTCCTTTGAGCCACAGGTGCCGCCCCCTTATGTTATGTATATTTTACCACAAAAAATGTAAATGGATTAAACCCTCCGACTAAAAAGCAGAGGTTGAAGCTCTTCTACCCTATGTGATGGCACTTAGAGGTGGAGCTTTGGGAGATAATTAGGTTTAGATGAGGTCACGAGAGTGTGGCCCCCTGATGGGATTACTTTTGTAAGAAGAAAGGACACCAAAGTGTTATCTCTCTCTCAATCTCTCTCACACACACACACATATGACAGCATATGTGTGTGTGTGTTACAGCAGCCCATGCCAACCCAGACACTCAATACCATTAGTCATTAGGCATATAAAATTAAAACCACAATATTAAGATACCATTGTATTCTGTAGACTAGCTAAAATTGAGAAGACTGACAGTACCAAGTGTTGACAAGCATGTGGAGCTATTGGAACTCCCATACATTGATGGTGGGAATGCCAAGTGGTATGTTGACTCTGAAAAACAGTTTGGCTGTTTCTTATAATGTAAAACATACACTTACCATATGACCCAGCCATTCTAGTCCTAGGTGTTTACCCAAGGAAAATGAAAGCACATGTCCACACAGAGACTTGTACGTGAATAGCAATACTAAACATAAAAACTAAAAACTGAAAAGAACCCCAAACTTGCAAATGCATAAACAAATGATTGTGCAACCGTACAATAGAAAAGAATGCAGTATTGATACAAGAAACAATGTGGGCCATGTCAACAGCATTACGCTAAGTGAAAAGAAACCAGGCACAAACAGCAACGTGCTGTATGATCCAATTCATAAAAGATTCTAGAAAAGGCAAAATGATGATGATAAAAAGCAGAGCAATGGTTTCCAGGGCCAGAGGTCTGGAAAAGGGGATTGGCTGTGGAAGGGCTTGCAGGAACTTGCAGGATGATGTGCATGCTCTGTGTCTTGATCATGGCTGTGGCGGCTATGCGACTGTACACATTTGTCAAAACCCATCAGCTTGCGCACTTAAAACTGGGAAAGTTTGCCAATAGCAAAATTCTTCCTCAATACAGCTATACAAAATTAAATAATTTGAAATTTAAAAAAAATGCTGTCAAACAGAATGAGAGTGAGAACTTGGAGCAGCCAGGCAGAGCCAGCCTGCAGGGGGTGAGGCCCACGTGAGTGGGGAAGCACAGACTCCCGGAAATAGGATGTGAATTTCAGGCTTTCGAGGATGAAGCAAGGTGTGAAAAGGGGAGAGGCTGAGCCTGTGCCCACAGGGAGCTCCAGGACAGAGAGGGTGAGGCCTTACAGGGAGCACCTCAGTGGAAGGTACCTGAGCAGGTGGAGAGAGCTGGCTTCAGCTATGTAGGAGGAAAGACATTTCTTAGAGGCAGCAGGGAAAGCAGGTTCAGAAAAAAAGTGGCTCATCTGATATGGTTGAAAGCCCAAATAGAGCCCATGTAAAAGCTCCAGACTGCCCTGTAAGTTGGAAGGTGGGGTGGAGGGAAGACCCCTCAAGACCCCTGCACCCTCAGACACCAGGGTCAGGCTGGCCTGCAACTGCATCCCTGGCTCTGGGTCTCTCCAGACAGGCCAGAGGTCTGGAGAAGGGGATGGGCTATGGAAGGGCTGGTCTGGCCTGGACAACCTGCCTCCCCAACACCTCCTCCAAAGTGTCTCCCCAAAGCCACAGCCACTCTGCTAGTGGGGAGTGCAGCCTGGGTAGCAGCACTCTCCCTCTGGCCTCACCCCTCCTTGCCTGCCTCCTCCCTGCTGGTTCCCATCAGATATTAGCTCCAGGGGAAGAAGGGTGTGGGGGATACTCTGCCCTATCATGAAAGTGGACTGGAACACCTATGTTCAATTCTATAAAGTTCTTCTTTTTCTTAATAAATGCAGAAAATGCTGAGTCTCGCTGGAGAGACTGGGGCACCATGGCTCTCTCTAGGGACAGAGTGAAGATGATCTGGCCACTAATCTACTACAAAGATTTCTTGTTTGTGACTTTTGGGCAGAACTCACCATCAAAGCTACAGGGGTCAGCCAGGGCCATGGTTCCTTTGGCTAGGGACTGAATTAGCTTCTCTGAGTGTGGTGGGGGACTTGGGGGCTCATGCCTCTGCATGGTGGCCCAGTGAGACACAGTGGCAGGCAACTGGATGGGGATAGCCCAGGGCCTGGGCCATCAGCCCTGACACTGACAGCCTCAAGCCCCGGGTAACCATAACCTCCCATTGGGCTGTTGCTGCCCTGGACTCAGCGATGAGAGCCTGCAGAGGAAGAGCCATGTGGGGCTCAACCCAGATGGACACATATCTAAGGACGCCTGCAGGCTCCCAGACCCTCCTAGAAATACTTTTATTGAAACGAATTGAGCAAGGACAAATGTTGACTCCAAATGGATCCCCACCTGAGATACTCAGACAAGGGAGCCAGGAGACATAGGCAGGTAGGGGACAAGTCTCAAATGCAGGGGGGTAGTAGGTAGCGTCCCCCAGCCATCCAGTGGGGCCAGCAGGTAGGTGCACGAGCTTTTGAGGGGCTGCGTGAGTTAGTCTGTGCCTCCCCGGGGTGTCCCATCCATGTTTACTCTCAGCTTGTGCCTGCAGAACAGGCCGTACAGCACACGCAGGGTGCTCCGGGTGTCCTTGTTCACAATGTCTGCAGGCCAGACAGGGGCAAGGCAGGGGGCAGGTGGTGACCAGCCAGCCTGCTTTGTGGGGGACTGAGGCGTTCCTCACTGGTAAACCAGCACTAGGTGTGTTACATCACCCTGCCATCCCCTATAGTGCCCCCAACACAGCAACTCCTCCCAGGCTGGCTCCCCAGAGATTTCCATCCGCTCCTCTCCCCAGAAACCCTCCACTGGGGCCTCAGTCCCCTCCCAGGAAGCCCTGGAAAGCGGTCATCACCCACCCCACCAAGCAAGAGGACACCACCGACACAAGCTCTCCCCCACACCCTGTGCCTGTTCTGTGGCTCTCGAATGAGGGTGGTCAGCCAGAGCTGGCCATGGCACTGGCACCTGCCACACACTCACCCTCGGGGCTGACGGGGTAGCTGAGTAGGCCTTCGTCCTTCAGTAGCTCCAGGGCCAGGGTCACGTTGTGCAGCTACAATGACAAGGCCCCTTCAGATGCCAGCCCCAGCCCAGACCCTGGGCCCCAAGTACCAGGCCCATGCTGTTCTCCATGACCTCCACCTGAGTTCACCCAAGCTTCCACCTGCAGTGTGAATCCCTGACCACATTTGCAATCAATGGTCAGCCAGTGTCCCCTCACGGCCTCCACGGACAGGGCGTCATTCCCCAGCCACTCACAGGCCCTGCTCTAGTGAAAAAGGCAAACACTAAGGAGGGGGCCCGGCAGGGTGGGGAAGGCTCCCTGATGGAGGTGACCCCTGGTGGGAGTCCTGCCTGGTGAGGAGGTCCAGCCAGAGAACACAGCAAGGATCCCTGAGTGGCAGACTCCCCCTCAGAACAGCTGAGTTTCCCTCAGCAAAGCACCGTTAGGAGGAGATCAAGGCTCAAAGTGGCCCAGAGTTCAACTCACAGACAGGCAGTACCCGGCCAGCCCAATCTGCCACAGAGAAAGCTGGAGACTGTCCCTCTCCCTGTCCCCCCAACCTGGGCTAGAGCCTCAGGCATGGCCCCCCTGCAGATCCCACCTGGTGTTCAGACCCTGGCTTGATTACTGGATAACTCAAACACACCAATTTTCCCCACCCCCGAGGCCTTCCACTGACTCTCCCACAAAGGGGGCTCACCATAGTGAGCCTTGCTACAGGACACAGTGGGAGCCCCCATATCAGCATCACCTAGTGTAGTGCCCCTTTTCCATTCTACATTCTCCTTTAGGCCTTAGATACAACCATGGTGGTCCCCCCTTCTCCTTGGGGCAGTGGTCTAGTGTGGTAGAAAAGGGAGTGCAGGGTAAATCAGAACATGCTCCTAATTCTCTGTGTGACCTCATGCCTGGTGTGTTCCCTCCCCATTGGCCCAGCCATCCCAGCCCCACCATGAATGCAAACAGGCCAGGCAGTTCCCACGGCAACCCAGCCACCTGCCAAGAGGCCAGGTGGCCCGTGCATCATCGGGTGAATAGGCCCAAGTAAGCCTCATCCAGAAACACCAGCCCTGCCAGGCCACCCCCCGTCACTTCCTGGGGGGGCTGGGCAGGGACAGTCTTGTGATGTGGGTAGGATATTTGTGTAGCCTCTCGCATGTGTGACCCCGCCCCTGGCGGGCCTCAGTTCCCTCACCTGTACAATGGGAATAACACACCTGCCAGCCTGCCTGTCCCAGGTAGTCATGTGCACCAGATGCAACAACAGACACGGAGTGAAAGCTATAAAGCAAGATTTGAAGGTGGCGATGGTGAAGGCCTGGTGGGGAAGGCCAGCAAGCAGAGTCCTTTTCCACTTGGGAGCTTCATTGCTGGAGTATAGAAGAGACAGGGCCACTGAGATGGGGGCAGGGCCAAGATGGAAGCAGAGTGTGGCCAGGGGCCACCAGCTCAGCAGGGCTGTCCCCTCCATAGTTGGCAGGAAGAAGAAACCAAGGCTACCCCACATGACAGCACTCCCAAGCAGGCAGAGCACATCTCTGGGGACCTCGAGGCCGAGATGGAACCTCAGCGTGAGCAGAACAGAGCTCCACCTGGCTGCCTGGCTGTCTAGCCACTGTGTCCCCAAGGCCACTCCCCAGCCTGGAATATTCTGGGAAACAAAGGCAGCAACTGTTTCCGGCACGTTCTCACCACAAACATTGCTTGCAGGTTGCATAGAAAATAAAGGTCAGAGTGAGAAGGAGACACGGAGACTTCGGACACAGCCCCACACTCTCTGCCCCAAAGTTCTGGCTGAGCCAGTGTCCAGGCTACAGACAGAAATGGGAAAATGGTTTTGGAAACTGTTGGATTAAAGAAATTAATATGGAAGTTCTTCACTGCAGGACTTCTCAGAGCCTTGAACACGTTCATGGGTATCATGAACCTTCAAGACTATGCATGTTTCCCTATTTCATTCTAGAACCCATTTGTCACAGAGCACCTCAGGGGAGCAGCATTTAGAAACGTGCCATAGATTTACTTATTTAAAAGATATGTATTGATCATGTATACGTACTGGTCACATAACAGGGACCAAGGACAGACACTCCCCCAGCCCTCATGGAGTTTACCCTTAACCAGCATCACACCTGCTTCTGTTTGTTATACTCTTCCTCCATGGTGCTCAGTCTGAACCAAAGTTCATGTCCCAGAAGGGCTGACCCAGAGCCATCTCACCACAATCTACTCAAAGTGCCATTTTTCTTTTGCACACGGTTTGAGATGAGGAAGGTCAAACCACCCTGTTCCATCAGCCAAGAGAAGGTTAAGACCTGACTAGGGAGGATGCATTCAAATTCCTGGGACAAAATAATTGGATGTGGCAGGAGCCACAGATTCCCAGTTCCAGCAGTTTGATGTCTGCAAAGCAAACTATCCCCTCTCCCCCACCCCCATCCCTAACTCCATTCTCGGAACAAACAGCCTCATCCAAACACCACTGACAAGGAAGGTCTGATAATGAGAAATCCAATTTCATGGGGCCACTCTGCCACCACAGTCCTGCAGGTGTCCCCGCCCTCTTAGCTAACGACCTCATTCTACATTCATGCAGCTGAGAGCTCCTGCAGTGTGAAAATCTGAAAATCTGTCCTTGACGTCTGAGCTAAGAGGAGCTGCCTTCCCCTGCTCCCCGCACCCCTCCCACGCCCGCATCTAAGCTGCTTACACCGGGAAACAGGTGGATCCTGTGAGCTGGCTGTGCACAGGGAGGAGACTGAACCTGTGACCTCAGCTGGTAACTAAGGTTTGGGCTATGTGAAGTACTGACAGGGGCCTCAAAGTTCAGCAGAGCCCCAATACCTGGGGAACAAAGAGGGGGGGCCCGGGTGCTGCTCTGGGGCTGGTTCTAGCCCTTGCCTGAGGGGGGGGCTGCCTGCCGGTGGTCCTGCCCTGCCCTCCTCTGGCATCTTCTCCTCATACTTCAGTGTCCTGCCCTAGACCGAGGCTCTGACCACAATCTTGGTCTTGGCTTCAACCATCCTGAGCCTTGGTCCCCCTCCGCCTCCGGAGGGACTCACACTCAGGAGAGGTAGAAATAGGGAGTAAACTCAGGCTTTGGAGACAGACAAGGCTGGGTGGCAGTCTGACCCTGTCCCAACAGGCTGGGTGCTCTTGGCCAGATTACCGCACCTCTCTGAACTGCCTTCTCATGTGGAAATGAGAGTAGGACTAGTTTCCAACTCAGGGGCCCAGCATGAGGCTCTCTCAGCAAGTTGGTCTTCTGTGCCTGTGGGAAATCACACTGTTGGGCTGAGTCTGCACCCCTCCTACACCCACACACCCTGCAGGGCTCTCCTATGTTCCCATCAAGGCCATAGGGCCCGCTGTGGTAGAAGTGGCAGATGCCAGTCCCCATCTGAGGCCTCATGTGTCTCTGCCTTGGCCAGCTGCTACTCCCAGGAGGAGGAGGAGGGATGTGTGGCACAGAGCTCTGCCCAGCCCAGGAGGCCTGGATCCCACCTAGCCCTCAGATGAGTGACAGAGCCCAGCTGAGCTGCAATCAACCAGACTTAGCCAACCCACTGATCTGTGAGAAGAAAGGAACATGAGCTTTCAGACCGTTTGTTATGCAGCATCGTGTGGCCCTGGCTGACTGATACCACTGAATGCTAATTGCCTACCATGACCTCGGAGACCACAGACACTGACTGCTCAGGCCCAACATCCCAGCTCTTGTTACCAAGTAGAGGGCACCCCCGCTTAGGGGGAGGCAGAGGCCACACCGAGAGACCTGCAGCCCCGTGTGGGTGAGACTGGCTCCCCAGCTGCTCAGTGGCTCTGGGCAGGCCCCTCAGCCTCTCAGGGCCTCAGTTTACCCCTCTGTAAACCTGGAGATATAACCCTGCCCTGTCTCCTCACAGGGTGTGCATTAAGGATGAAATAAAGGCATGTGAGGTGAGGCTTAGGCATCAGTCCCAGGCAATGAGGAGACCAGGATCCAGGGACTACAGACCACTGAGAGGGCCCAGAGGTGCTGGGAGCAGCCAGAGCGGAGCACCTGGGCAAGCAGAGGGCAGCAAGGCTGGGAACAGGCTGAGAGAAAGGCCTGGGTGGAGACCGGAGAAGGCAGGGGCTGGTGGGGGCTGGGGTACAGCAGCTGTGGCCTGGACTGCAGGAAGGGATGTGGCCGGGGTGATAGGCAGGGCTTTGTGCCTGGAAACACCTGTGAAGTTGGCTCTGCTGAAGCAGGGCAGAGGCTGAGCCGTGGGTGTGCAGGGGACAGTGTGAAAGAAGGTCCCAGGTGGCAGCAGTCTGGGGAGACTGGGGCACCTAGCCTAGAACTGGGCCCAGCCAGGCCCAGAGTCCTAATCTAGCACCAGGGACCCCCTAGGCATGAACCAAAGGCTGGCCCTGAGGTCCTCCTGCCCCGGCCAAGGGACCACACCTCCAGCATTACCTCCTGTGCAGAGTCAGAGGCAGAGACCACACACCCTCAGGGCTGCCTCCCCAATGGCTCCCCAGGCTCCTTTTTACCGCCTATATGGCCTGCAAGGGGGCCAGGAACAGCAGCCCGTTTCAGAGACAGCAGGCAGAAAGCTGCTGGTGGGTGGACGAGAGATGAGACCAACCCAGGCCTCTCTCCCAGCAGGAAGTGCTCCTTCCCTCTGCCAGGGGACAAGCAGGGTGAGTCTCCGCCCCCAGAGACCTCAGTTTCCTCTTTTGGAAAGTAGTGTTATACCCTCGCCTCGGAGGGCAGGTGTACCAGGCTGAAAGGGTGTTCCTGTCTGGGGAACAGCTTCTCCTGAGGCCTAGAGGTGGGAGGGCACAGTGAGTTCAAGGCCTCGGGCGACCCCTGTGAGGGAGGCAGGGCCAGCAGGGCTCAGAGGCTGCCCGGGAAAAGGTAGTCAGATCTGCATTCTGGGTGCTTCTACCTCACCTCTTCATCTCCCTCTGCTTTGTGGTTCTCTCCATCCCTCCTCCCCAGGTCAGGCCACTGCCCTCCTGTCTGGCCCAACACTGCCACCTCCCAGCCCACCAGCCTCCAGGGTGCACATGGGAACTCCTGTCTCCCCTCCAGCCCTGCAGCCAGAGTGAACCACAGATGCCTCCCTGAGACTTGCCTGCTCCTGTCCCCTCTGAGACTTTGCTGATGCTGCTCCTCCCCTTGGGGAGCTCTTCCACCACAACCTGCGTCTGAAACCATAATCACCCCCACGCTTGGGTCTAACACATCTTTCCTGACTCCTGGAGATCACACCAGCCTCCTTCCTTCACCTCCCTCTCTGACCCACACAGCATGAACAACACACTTTACTGTGGCCCTAGAAGTCCTTACATCACTGGGACTACAGTGGGTGTACTCTGGGGGGTCCATGAAAGCAGGAACTGTGTCTAGTTATCTTTATGTCCCATGCAGCACAAGCCTCCAAATAGGCCATTAGAGAATGAGGCATGGGGGTACGGGGGTATGAGTGGATGGATGGATATATAGATGGATGGTTGGGTGGGTGCATAGGTGGTACATGGGTAGGTGGATGGATGGATGGGTGGATGGATAGATGGATGAGTGAATGGATGGTAGATAGATGGATGGGTGAGTGGATGGATGAATGGGTAAGTAGATAGGTGGGTAGGTGGGTGGGTGGATGGGTGGATAGATGGGTAGATAGGTGGGTAGATGGGTGGATGGATGAGTGGGTAGGTAAATAGGTGGGTAGGGGGTGGGTGGATGGGTGGATGGATGGGTGGATGAATGGGTGGATGGATGAATGAATTGGTGGATGGGTGGATGAATGGGTGGATGGGTGGATGAATGGGTGGATGGATGAATGAATGGGTGGATGGGTGGATGAATGGGTGGATGGATGAATGAATGGGTGGATGGATGAATGAATGGGTGGATGGGTGGATGAATGGGTGGATGGATGAATGAATGGGTGGATGGATGGATGAATGGGTGGATGGGTGGATGAATGGGTGAATGGGTGGATGGATGGATGAATGGGTGGATGGGTGGATGAATGGGTGAATGGGTGGATGGGTGGATGAATGGGTGGATGGGTGGATGAATGGGTGGATGGGTGGATGGATGGATGAATGGGTGGATGGGTGGATGAATGGG
>CAUYTI010045927.1:0-15113 GCA_963575145.1 Galago senegalensis
TCAAGCGAGTCTCCTGCCTCAGCCTCCCAAGTAGCTGGGACAACAGGCGCCCGCCACAACGCCTGGCTATTTTTTGGTTGCAGCCATCATTGTTGTTTGGCGGGTCCGGGCTGGGGATTCGAACCCACCACCTTAGGTGTACGTGGCTGGCGCCTTAGCCAGTTGAGCTATAGGCACTGAGCCAGGGTGACTAGATTTTAACATCGACAACTTGGCCGCAGGGGCGGGGCGGGGCGGGGGCAGGGCAGAGGACGGGGTAGGGTAGTGCCTGACAACAATGCAAACTTTGATAAGCAGTTCTGGATAATCACTTCTCAGCAACTATTTGTTATTATTACAGTTTAACATTACAAAATTAACAAAAATAATATAAAACTCATATTCTGGCGAAATAGCCACATGGCAGCCGAAAACTGTATATTTCCTTCTTGTTCTCCCGCCCGTTCGTGCATTCTTTCCAAAAATCTGAACTTTTTTAAAACGCCAGGGGACGTGGGACAAATCGTTTAAAAGCGGGACGTCTGGTCACCCTAAGCTAGATACAAAAATGATTTTAACATCAGTGGGGTCAGCATAACCTTATCCTGCCTGTGTGTGAACCGTGAAGTCAGCAAGGCCTTATATTGTGTGTTCTTCAAGGCCTCATCCTGGGTGTCCCCTGCTCAGCCTCCCCTCCCATCCCTGTTTCCTGAGGAAGAGGAACGGGGGAGCTGGTCCCCTGGCCCACTAGGCCACCATCTCAAAGTGTTAGAAATTACAGTGAGCTATGATGCCATGGCACTCTACCCAGGCTGACAGCTTGAGACTCTTATCTAAATAAATAAATAAATAGAAGGGAGCCTTTGCCTTAAGTAGCATTTGAAAATGCTGTTGGGCTTGGGGCCTGTAGCTCAAGTGGCTGCTGGTGGATTTGAACCCAGCCCGGGCCTGCCAAACAACAATGACAACTACAACCAAAACATAGCTGGATGTAGTGGCATACACCTGTAGTCCCAGCTACTTGGGAGCCTGAGGCAAAAGAATTACTTAAGCCCAAGAGTTGGAGGTTGCTGTTAGCTCTGATGCCACAGTACTCTACAAAGGGTGACATAATAAGACTCTGTCTCGGCTCAGCGCCTGTGGCTCAAGTGGCTAAGGCACCAGCCATGTACACCCAAGGTGTCGGGTTTGAATCCAGCCTGGGCCCGCCAAACAACAATGATGGCTGCAACCAAAAAATAGCCGGGCATTGTGGCGGGTGCCTGTGGTCCCAGCTACTTGGGAGGCTGAGGCAGGAGACTCGCTTGAGCCCAGGACTTGGAGGTTGCTCTGAGCCCTGATGGCACAGCACTCTATCCAGGGGGACAGCTTGAGGCTCCTGTCTCAAAAAAAAAAAGAAATGAAGATGCTCTTGAAGAAAATATTGGCAGCATAGAGATGAGTGTACATGTTACAAGAGGGGGAGATTAGAGGGATCAGAAGAGAATTTCTGGAATAGGCAGGACAAGATCAAAGAGTAGGGATTAGGGCAGTTGAGCTGGGCAAAACTATAAAAGTCAGATAGGTGTGGTGGCTCACGCCTGTAATCCTAGCCTTCTGGGAGGCAGAGGGCAGAGGATTTCTTTCTTGTTTCTTTTCTTTTCTTTTTTTTTTTTTTTTTGAGACAGAGTCTAACTATGTCACCCTCAGTAGAGTGTTGTGGCATCACGGCTCACAGCAACCTCCAACTCGGGCTTAAGCGATTCTCTTGCCTCCGCCTCCCAAGTAGCTAAGACTACAGGCACCCACCACAAAGCCCGGCTATTTTTTTTTTTAGAGACAGAGTCTCACTTTGTCGCCCTCTGGCATCACAGCTCACAGCAACCTCTACTTTGGGCTTAAGCGATTCTCTTGCCTCAGCCTCCTGAGTAGCTGGGACTACAGGCGCCCGCCACTATGCCCTGCTATTTTTTTGTTGCAGTTTGGCTGAGGCTGGGTTCAAACATGTCACCCTCAGTATATGGGGCCAGCACACTACTCACTGAGCCACAGGCACCGCCCCCAGCCATTTTTTGTTGTTGTAATTATCGTTTTTGGCCTGGGTTCAAACCTGCCAGCTCTGGTGTATGTGGCTGGCACCCTAGCCGCTGAGCTACAGGCGCTAAACCTTTTTTTTTTTTTTAAGACCACGTCTCAAGCTGTCACCCTGAGTAGAGTGCCATGGTGTCATAGCTCACAGTAACCTCCAACTCTTGTGCTTAGGTGATTCTCTTGCCTTAGTTTTCGTATTTTTAGTAGAGATGGGGATCCCAGTTTTTGCCCAGGTTGGTCTCCAACTCGTGAGTTCAAGCAATCCACCAGCCTCGGCCTCCCAGAGTACTAGGATTACAGGTGTGAACCACTACACCGGGACAGAGGATCTCTTGAACTCAGTAGTTCAAGATCAGCCTGAACAAGAGTGAGATCCCATCTCTACTAAAAATAGAAAAAAAAATAGCCAGGTATTGTATTGGGAGCCTTTGGTGTCAGCTCCTTTGGAGACTGAAGCAGGAAAATTGCTTACCAAGGAGTTTGAATTTGCACTCTAGCCTGGACAACAAGGTGAGACTCTTGTCTCCAACAGAATAGGGCCAGGGCTCAGGGAATAGGGCCAGGCTCAGTGGCTCAATCCTAACACTCTGGGAAGCTGAAGTGGGTGGATTGCCCTGAGCTCACAGGTTCAAAACCAACCTGAGCAAAAGCAAGACCACATCTCTAAAAATAGCCAAATATTGTGGCAGGTACCTATTGCCCAGCTTCTTGGGAGGCTGAGGCAAGAGAATCGCTTGAGCCCAAGAGTTTTGAGATTGCTGTGAGCTGTGATACCAAGGCACTCTAGGGGGGACAAAGTGAGACTCTGTCTCTTAAATAAATAAATAAATAGCTGGGCACTGTGGTGGGCGCCTGTAGTCTCAGCTACTTGTGAGGCTGAGGCAAGAGAATTGCTTAAGCCCAAGACTTGGAGGTTGCTGTGAACTATGACATCACAGCACTCCACCAAGGGCAACAAAGTGAAACTGTCTCAAAAAAAAAAAAAGGCTCAGTGCCTGTGGCTCAAGTGGCTAAGGCACCAGCCATATACACCTAAGGTGGCAGATTTGAATCCAGCCCGGGACCACCAAACAACAATGACGGCTGCAACCAAAAAATAGCCAGGCATTGTGACGGGCGCCTGTGGTCCGAGCTACTTGTGAGGAGGAGGCAGGAGACTCGCTTGAGCCCAGGAGTTGAAGGTTGCTGTAAGCTGTGACAACACTCTACCCAGGGGGACAGCTTGAGGCTTGTCTCAAAAAAAAAGGAAGCTGAGGGAAAATGATTGCTTGAACCCAAGAGTTTGAGGTTGCTGTGAGCTATGATAATGCCATGGCACTCTACTCTGGGAGACAGAGATTCTGTCTCAAGAAAAAGGAAAAAAAAAGGCTTGGCACCTGTAGCTCAATGGTTAGAACGCTAGCCACATACAATGAGGCTGGTGGGTTGAAACCTGGCCAGGACCTGCTAAACAACAATAACAAAAAAAATAGCCAGGTATTCCCAGGCACAGTGGCTCACACCTGTAATCCCAGCACTGTGGGAGGCTGTGGCAAGAGGATTGCTTGAATTCAAGAGTTCAAGACTTGTCTGAATGAGAGTGAGAACCTGACTCATGAAAAAAAATGGAAAAACCCAGCCGGGCACCAAGGTGAGTGCCTGTAATCTCAGCGGCTTCAGAGGCTGAGGCAGCAGGATCCCCACAGCCTGAGTCTGAGGTTGCTTTGAGCTACTACGCCATTGCACTCTGCTCAGGGCATAAGGTAAAACTCTGTCCTGAACCCCCCCCCAAAAAAGCCAGGTGTTGTGGCAGGTGCCTGTAGTCCCAGCTACTTGGGAGGCTGAGTCAAAAGAATCATTTAAGCCCAGGTGTTGGAGATTGCTATGAGTTGTGACACCACGGAACTCTACTGAGGGTGACATAATGAGACTCTGTCTCAAAAAAAAAAAAAAAAAAAAAAAGGCAGGCATTGTAGGTAGTTTTGGAGCAGATCCCAAATGGCTGAGGGTGTTTTACACCCACAAGGGTGCAGTCCAGATAGAGACCCATTAGGAAACTCTCAATGGGGAAGTGGCTAAGAGAAAGAATAGGAGAAATGAACTTGCCACATTCAGTGTTGGGGATAGAAGAAGGGAAACTGGCACAGTAAAAGTATGATGAGTAATTTGAACATGGTTACTATTTTCATGTTGGATTTTGGCTAACTGAAATTAATTTGCACTCCCAAAGACATCCATCACACACAATCTAATAACAGAGGCCTCTTAAGAGTTGGGTGGGGGAGTACTAGGAGCTGCTCAAGAGGTGGGCCAGCTGCAGCCACTGCAGGAAGAGATCAAGATGAATGCAGAGCCTGAGAGGAAGTTTGGCATGGTGGTTGTTGGTATTGGCAGAGCTGGCTCCATGTGAATGAGGGACTTGCAGAATCCACACCCTTCCTCTGCGTTTCTGAACCTGATTGACCTTGTGTCCAGATGAGAGCTTGGAAGCATTGATGGAATCCAGCAGATTTCTTTGGAAGATGTTCTTTCCAGCCAAGAGGTTGAGGTCACCTATATCTGTAATGAAGGTTCCAGCCATTAGGACTACATCAGGCAGTTCGTTTTTTTTTTTTTTTGAGACAGAGCCTCAAGCTACCTCCCTGGCTAGAGTACTGTGGCATCACAGCTCACAGCAACCTCCAACTCCTGGGCTCAAGAGAGTCTTCTGTCTCAGCCTCCCAAGTAGCTGGGACCACAGGTGCCCGCCACAATGCCCGGCTATATTTTGGTTGTAGCCATCATTGTTTGGTGGGCCCAGGCTGGATTTGAACCCACCACCTTAGGTGTATGTGGCTGGCACCTTAGCCACTTGAGCCACAGCACTGAGCCCATCAGGCAGTTCCTTAAGGCTGGCAAGCATGTCTTTGTGGAATACCCCATGACACTGTCTTCAGCAGCAGCTCAGGAGCTGTGGGAGATGGCTAAGCAGAAAAGAAAAGTCTTGCATGGCCAAAGCTTGGTCATGTTAGGCTCACAACCAACCTGGCCACATGGGATTCTGCCTCAGTTTCTTTTTTTTTTTTTTGAGACAGAGCCTCAAGCTGTCCCCCTGGGTAGAGTGCCGTGGCATTACAGCTCACAGCAACCTCCAACTCCTGAGTTCAAGCGAGTCTCTTGCCTCTGCCTCCCAAGTAGCTGGGACCACAGGCGCCCACCACAACGCCCAGCTATTTTTTGGTTGCAGTCGTTGGCGGGTCCGGGCTGGGGATTCGAACCCGCCACCTGAGGTGTACGTGGCTGGCGCCTTAGCCGGTTGAGCCACAGGCGCTGAGCCCTGCCTCAGTTTCATACAAGTATGCCTGCACAAAGTCTTTTCACTGCTCTCTCTCAAATGGCTTTTTTGGCCAGAGGCATATAGGCATTTCGCCTAAACCAGAGTGAGACCCCATCTCTTAAAAAAAAAAAAAAAAGAAAAAATATCTTAACCTTAAAGAAATATCTATATGTTAATTTGTATGTGTTATTTGTCCTTTGCACAGAGCAAGTTCTCAGTAGGCATTTCTTGCATAAATTAATTAAAGAATTATCACGATACTAGTCATCTTTTCATTTAACTAATGATACTTGAATATCTGTTATGTGTTCATAATCCCTAGCTTCCAGGGTTTTATAGTGTGGTTGGGGATGGAGAATGGTTAAATATTTATACAGTGTTATGCGTTATGTGATAAAAGTGTTACAGGAACATGGAGGCTCATGCTTGCAGACGTTTCACTGGCATGGAAATTTAAGCAACTGGTATAGAGAGAAAAGGCATATTTACTATTCCCCTTGGCCCTTCTGCAAATATGATGCATCCTTCTACGAACGATGATTAGGGGACCAGGCCTTTAGATCCACACACATACATGTATATCCATACACAGAGTCACATGTAGGAGACAAAGGAGGCTAAAGTAACAGGTGTTTCCTCTGCAGGGAGATTCATATCCCTTCCATTTGCCTCCCTGTGAAGCCAAGTGGTCAACAGAACTGTAGGACACTATGCAGGTTATGCTGCATGTGCTCTTGGATACTTCTCAGGCTCTAACCATATGGGATCATGTGGGCCTGCTTTGTGGTCTCCTACCCTAGTGTTAAGGGCCACAACTACACTGGATGTGGGAAGGGCTCTAAGAATGGGTCTCTGCAGGGTGAATGATAGAAAGGCCATAGTGCCCTTCCTTAACACACTAGTGTCACACCTTGTCAGTCTCAGTGCTTTTGGATGCAACTAACAGAATCTGCAGCAGCAAATGTCCTGTTCATTTGGTGGTTCTTGTTTTTTTTTTTTGAGATAAGACAAATCTCACTATGTTGCTCACTGTAGAGTGCTGTGGTTAGGCTTACAACAACCTCAAACTCTTAGGCTTAAGAGAGTCTCTTGCTGGGTGGTGCTGTGGCTCAAAGAAGTAGGACACTGGCCCCATATGCTGGAGGAGGTGGCGGGTTCAAACCTAGCCTGGGCCAAACCCCCCCCCCCCAAAAAAAGGAGATTCTCTTGCCATGGCCTCCCAAATAGCTGGACTATAGGTGCTCACCACAATGCCTGGCTATTTTTTTTTTTGTTGTTGCAGTTGTCATTGTTCTTTAGCAGGTCCAGGCTGGGTTTGAACCTCCCAGCCTTGGTGTATGTGGCTGGTACCCAAACCATTGAGCTATGGGTGCAAAGCATTGTTTTTGTGCTTTATGGGACAAGTCTGAAGTGGAATTCTTGGAAAGGTCAAAATGGAAGTATGTCAGGGCCCAGAATTTGCTTCTCTGGAGTCCTCTTGGGCTTCTTTCTCTTTAAGACTCCATGGTAGCATCCCTGATCCCCACACTCTGGGTACTCTCAACAACACCCAATAAGAAGAGCAGGAAGGCTTGGCGCCTGTGGCTTGAGTGGCTAAGGCACCAGCCACATACACCTAAGGTGGCAGGTTCGAATCCAGCCTGGGCCCGCCAATCAACAGTGATGACTGCAACAACAACAACAACAAGAAAATAGCCAGGCATTGTGGTGGGTGCCTGTGGTCCCAGCTACTTGGGAGGCGGAGGCAGGAGACTCACTTGAGCCCAGGAGTTGGAGGTTGCTGTGACCTGTAATGCCACGGCACCCTACCCAGGTGATAGCTTGAGGCTCTGTCTCAAAAAAAAAAAAAAAAAGAAGAGCAGGAGATTCCTTCTGCTCCCTGAGATCATGGGGGCTTTCCCAGAAACCTCTGCATTTCTCTATAGCCAAGATCAGGTCACCTTCCTCTACTTTTAGAACAGGTAAGGCTACCTAGGAAAGCAGATTCTGTCAGTTAGCCAAGAGGAAAGATTCAGGAATGGCTGTCAGGTAGAGACCTGTACATAACCACTCTAAGAGGCAGTGAGAATTATGCAATCCAAGGGCAGGGCCTATGAGACCTCACTCCTTCAGTGAGGTTTGCTTTCATCTGTGCCCTCAGCACCCAATCCATTAGTCCCTGCCATGTGAGGTAGATATTCAGTAATTTGTGTGGTCAGTTGTATTTATTTTAGTGCCAGCCAGGTATGTCATGCCTGTGTATGAAGGCATGCTCTTGCAACCTATTTGGTGAGTGTAATAACAAAAACATGCCAGTTCAGAATACTCTAACAGGGATTAGGCCTGCTGTAAGTAAATCCATGCTGTGTTCTCTTAGGGAAATCTTTAGCTAGTACTTCTTTTTTTTTTGAGACAGAGCCTCACACTGTTGCCCTGGGTAGAGTGCTGTGACATTACAGCTCACAGCAACTTCCAACTCCTGGGCTCAAGCGATTCTCCTTCCTCTGCCTCACAAGTAGCTGGGACTACAGGTGCCCACCAAACGCCCAGCCATTTTTTGATTGCAGCCGTCATTGTTGTTTGGTGGGCCCAGGCTGGATTTGAACCCGCCAACTCAGGTGTATGTGGCTGGTGCCTTAGCCACTTGAGCCACAGGCGCTGAGCCTAGCTAGTATTTCTTTTACTCAATATTATCCAAAAGTTAAATTTAAGAGATTTACTAAACTGATCAGGCTAGGCATGTTTCTCTGAAAATAAGCTTGCTTTAAATGTTGTTTGTAGGAGTTTGAGTCAGAATGAGGAAGTCATAGGGCAGGGCCTGTGGCTCCGTGAGTAGGGTGCTGGCAGCATATACTGAGGGTGGTGGGTTTGAACCTGGCCCTGGCCAAACTGCAACAAAAAAATAGCCAGGCATTGTGCCTGTAGTCCCAGCTATTCAGGAGGGTGAGGCAAGAGAATTGTCTAAGCCCCAAAGCTGGAGGTTGCTGTAAACTGTGACGCCCTAGCACTCTACCAAGGGTGACAAAGTAAGACTCTGTCTCTAAAAAAAAAAAAAAAAAGGAAGAAAGAAAGAATAAGGAAGTCATTTGACCAAGAGCTAATTATGCAAGAAATGCCTGACCTCATTTTTATCAGATTTAATATTAAAAAAAAAAAACACCAAAGCAGTTCTGCAAGAACTGCTAAAATGGAAGCTTATGAAACTAGTTGAGTTACAGTAGGACCCATCCCCTTCTTTAGTGAGGTCTGTGGCCTAGGTGTTTCTGTGTGTTCCCAGAGCGAACATTGCCCTGAAGCTGATGGTCAGGACCTAAAGTCAGGACCTCAGGCAGGCTGAATGTGATTCCTACTCTTGTTCATTTGGGCTGCTATTTTACAATAGGGTGGGGTGGGTACAGGTCAAAACCAGTAGCAGGTTCATGCTTGAATGATAAAAAATGTGTGAGACGATTAGGTGGCTATGTGTGATGTCTTAACTTGCTCTATTATAGAGTCTTCCTGAAGTAGAATTGGAAAGGACTTTCAATTGCGGGAGTCAGGCAGCTTGAAGTCTGAGAAGGAATTTTTCCCAGCTAGATTCAGCCACTTTAGGAGTTCAAAAGTTACCTTTCTTGCTTTTACCTCTTGTTTTAAAAAAGAAGAAGGAGAAAAATAAATAAGATTGTTGAAATTCCTTCACTGGTGGTCCATGGCATAATTGAGAGGAAAAAAAGTAGACAGGGAAGGATGAGTCACTAGACAGTCTGCAAAGAGAAGAGGTTGAAGTCAGTTTGGAAAGTTCTGAGTTCCCATCCCAGAGAGAATGTAGTTAGGCCACAATCATCCTACATAGAAAAGGGGAGTGTTGGGTCCAGTTGGTGGATCACTAAGTAAAACCCTAGGTCCCTAGACTTTCCAATCAGGAACTCTGGAGGTGGCCACGGAACACCTTTTCACCACATATACTGAGGGTAGCAGGTTCAAACCCGCTACCAAGGCCAAACTGCAACAAAAAAAATAGTTGGGCATAGTGGTGGGCACCTGTAGTCTCAGCTACTCGGGAGGCTGAGGCAAGAGAATCGCCTAAGCCCAGGAGTTGGAGGTGGCTGTGAGCTGTGTGATGCCATGGGACTCTATCACTCTACTGAGGCCAATAAAGTGAGACTCTGTCTCTACAAAAAAAAAAAAAAAAAATAGGCTCGGCACCTGTGGCTTAAGCAGCTAAGGCGCCAGCCACATACACCTGAACTGGCAGGTTCGAATCCAGCTTGGGCCCACCAAACAACAATGACGGCTGCAACCAAAAAATAGCTGGGTGTTGTGGGAGGCTCCTGTGGTCCCAGCTACCTGGGAGGCAGAGGGAGGAGAATCGCTTGAGCCCAGGAGTTGGAGGCTGCTGTGAGCTGTGATGCCACAGCACTCTACCCAAGGTGACAGCTTGAGGCTCTGTCTCAAAAAAAAAAAAAAAAAAGAAAAAATTAGCCAGGTTGGGCAGTGCCTATGGCTCAAAGGAGTAAGGAGCTGGCCCCATATGCCAGAGGTGGAGGGTTCAAACCCAGCCCCGGCCAAAAAAAAAAAAAAATTAGCCGGGTGTTGTGACAGGTGGCTATAGTCCCAGTAGTCACAGCTATTGGGGAGACTGAGGCAGGAGGATGAACTGAACCCAGGAATTTGAGGATTTGAGGTTGCTGTGAGCTCGGCTGGTACCACAACACTCTAGCCTGCGCAACAGAGTAAGAATGTGTCTCAGGAAATAAGAAAACCCCAAAAACACACTCCTCCTCTAAGCCTTTTGTTACTATCTGTCTAAATATCTTCATCTGGGTGTCTCATCCACATACTCCCATAACCTGCTCCTCCTTGTGTTGCTCTGTTTATTTATTTAGAGATAGAGTCTCACTTTGTCCCCCTTGGTAGAGTGCCCTAGCATCACAGCTCACAGCAATCTCAAACTCTTGGGCTCAAGCGATTCTCTTGGCTCAGCCTCCCAAGTAGCTGGACTATAGGCATCTGGTACAACACTAGGCTATTTTTTTTTTTTTTAAGAGATGAGGCCTCAATCTGGCTCAGGCTGGTCTTGAACCTGCGAGCTCAGGCAATCCACTCGCTTTGGTCTCCCAGAGTGCTAGGATTACAGGCGTGAGCCACCACATCTGGCCAAACTAACATGCTTTTTTTTTTTTTTTCAAGCCAAGTGCATTAGTGAAAACAAACAATTAAACAATGCTCAACAGTGGTTCTAGGAGAAGAAAAATCGGAAAGAACAAAGATCTTCTGGGCAGTACCTGTGGCTCAGTGACTAGGCACCAGCCCCATATACTGAGGGTGACAGGTTCAAACCCAGCCCTGACCAAACTGCAACAAAAATAGCCAGGCATTGTGGCGTGACCCTGTAGTCTGAGCTGCTCAGGAGGCGGAGGCAAGAGAATCCCCTAAGCCCAAGAGCTGGTGGTTGCTGTGAGCCGTGACGCCAGCATTCTACCAAGGGCAATAAAGTGAGACTCTGTCTCTTAAAAAAAAAAAATCTTCTAAAACAACCCAAAGAACATCGATGTCACTGAGACCATTTTATGCAATTGCGTGAGAGTCCACTTCGAAGTAAAATTTTATATGCTCAGGGGCTCATGGACTCCTCAGTTGGAGAAAAAGGGTGGGGCAGCAGGTTCTGTGAGTTGGGCCCTGTGAGGAGGAAGGGTTTGTTCCAAACTTGAATTCATCTCCTTAGCTTCACTGCTTTTCTTAGTAATGTCTTCACTTCTGGTCATCGTGATTCTGCACCTGGTCACCTCAGAGGCCTGGTCTTTGTAATGGAGATTAATGGTGTTGGTGGTGGCACTCTTCTGAGCCATGGCCTTTTATTCACTGCACCTTTAACCCTCAATCAGCTTCATGTGTAACCACTTTTACACTTCAACTCGTGGATTTGCTAAGAACCAAGCTTATTGCACACTCCATATCAGCTTCTTCACCTCTTCTGGAAAAACCAAAATGAAATAACGACAGACCGGTTTGGTGCCTGTGGCTCAGGTGGCTAAGGTGCCAGCCACATACACCTAAGGTGGTGGGTTCGAATCCAACCTGGGCCCGCCAAACAACAATGATGGCTGCAACCAAAAAATAGCCGGGCACCTGTGGTCCCAGCTACTTGGAAGGCTGAGGCAGGAGATTCATTTGAGCCCAGGAGTTGGAGGTTGCTGTGAGCTGTGATGCCACAGCATTCTACCCAGGGCAACAGCTTGAGGCTCTGTCTCAAAAAAAAAAAAAAGAAATAACAACAAAACAGAACTAACATATATATATATATATGTGTGTGTGTGTGTGTGTATATATATATATATATTTTTTTTTTTTAGAGACAGAGTCTTACTTTGTCACCCTCGTTAGAGTGCAATGGCATCACAGCTCTTGGGCTTAAGCGATTCTGATGCTTCAGCCTCCCAAGTAGCTGAGACTACAGGCACCCGCCACAACACCTGGCTATTTTTTTTTTTTTTTTTTTTTTGCAGTTTTTGGCTGGGTCTGGGTTTGAACCTGCCATCTCCCGCATATGGGGCCGGTGCCCTACTCCTTTGAGCCACAGGTGCTGCCCTCACCTGGCCATATTTTGTTGCAGTTTGGCTGGGGCTGGGTTTGAACCCGCCACCCTCAGTGTATGGGGCCTGCGTCCTACTCACTGAGTCACAGGTGCCGCCCAACTAACATACTTCTTGAAGTAATTAATATTCCTGAGGTACCCAGCAGAGCATGTGGCACAGCATGGAACTGAGCGTTGTGGTAAGCCAGCAAAGGGCTTTTAAGGGAAGAAAGATGTAGGACATAGGGGTCATAGGTGGTCTAGGTATATCCAGTCTTACTCAGATGTATAGTAGGTTGCTACTCTCATTCCAGGAGTCAGAATTTAAGTTTAGGAATAATCCGTAGAAATTCCCGGCCGCATTTGAGGAAGTTTTTTTTTTTTTTGAGACAGAGCCTCCTGCTGTCCCCCTGGGTAGAGTACCATGGCATTACAGCTCACAGCAACCTCCAACTCTCCAACTCCTGGGCTCAAGCGAGTCTCCTGCCTCAGCCTCCCGAGTAGCTGGGACCACAGGCGCCTGCCACAACGCCCAGCTATTTTTTGGTTGCAGCCATCATTCGTCATTGCTGTTTGGCGGCCCGGGCTGGATTCGAACCCGCCACCTTGGGTGTCCATGGCTGGCGCCTTAGCCACTTGAGCCACAGGCACTGAGCCTGAGGAAGTTTTTATAATAAACCAGTATTTGCTGATAAATACCATGCCAGGTCCCATGGGCTCTGAGATAGCTAGACTGAATCACTGGAAGTAGACTAGTCACTCACAGATGCAATTAAGACTTCCAGGAGTTCTGAGAGGAACACAGATAGAGTGGGACCCAAAGAAGTGGAGTTCAGTTTGGGTCACCTTAAGGAAGACTCAAAACTTGAGCTATAGCAGGGTGCCATGGCTTACACCTGTAATCCTAACACTCTAGGAGGCTGAGGCAAGGTATAATCTGAGCTCATGAGTTTGAGACCTGCCTGAGCAAGAGCAAGACCCAGTATATAAAAATAGCTGGTGGGCTCTGCACCTGTAGCTCAGCAGCTATGGTACCAGGTATATACATAGGAGCTGGCAGTTTTGAATCCAGCCCAGGCCTGCCAAACAACAATGATAACTACAACCAAAAGATAGCCGGGTGTTGTGTCAAGTGCCTATAGTCAAATCTACTTGGGAGGCTAAGGCAAGAAAATCACTTAAGTCTGAGAGTTTGAGGTTACTGTGAGCTGTGATGCTACAGCACTCTACTAAGAATATAGTGAGACGCTGTCTCAAAAAAAAAAAAAAGGGGGGGCGGTGCCTGTGGCTCAAAGGAGTAGGGCGCTGGCCCCATATGCAGGAGGTGCCGGTGCCAGTTTTAAACATAGCCCCAGCCAAAAAACTGAAAAAAAAAATCCACGAAAACTTGAGCTATGACAATGAAATGTTTTACTGTAAAGAGAAATTGGCAGCTCCTGTGGCTCAGAGAGTAGGGCACTGGCCCCATATACCAGTGCCCTACTGGCTCCTCAGTATATGCAACAAAAAATAGCCGGGTGTTGTGGTGGGCGCCTATAGTCTCAGCTACTTGGGAGGCTGAGGCAAGAGAACCACCAAAGCCCAAGAGCTGGAGGTTGCTGTGAGCTATGACACCACAGCACTCAACCAAGGGCAACAAAGTGAGACTCTGTCTCTAAATAAAAATAAAGAAAAATTATATATGTATATAAATCATCAATTGTATATATATTGATAAACTATATATTTATATGTATAATTATGTATATATAAAAACAGGAGCTGGGCATGGTGGCTCACGCCTGTAATCCCAGCACTGTGGGAGGCTGAGGAGGGAGAATTGCTTGAGTTTAGGAGTTCAAGATTCGCCTGAGCGAGAGTGAGACCCCCAACTCATGAAAAAAATGAAAGAACCCAGCTGGGTGCCACAGAGAGCACCCATAATCCCAGCGGCTTCTGGAGGCTAAGGCAGCGTGATGCCCACAAGCCAGAGTCTGAGGGTGCAGTGAGCTACCAAGCCACTGCACTCTGCTCAGGGGCATAGAGTGGGACTCTTCTCACAGTCTCAATAACAACAAAACAGGATAAAGCTGAAGTGGAGAGGCCTTGTAGCCAGAGGGAGGTGAGCCCATGCAGGAGTTCTGATAAGGGAGCCAGAGCAGATACAGAGGGCCCCTCATATCTTAGTGACCTAAGGGTAGACAGAGGGGCAGGGTGGTGGCAAAGATCCCTGCTTAGGCCCAGAAGAAAAGTGGGTTGGTTCAGACATAGGAAAAGGCCTTAAACCACCAATCTGAGCACAAATCTGAGACCCCAGAACCTCTGGCCCACATTCTGAACTGGGTGACACTGCCAGCATGTCTCTGAGTTCTTGTCTGTCCACACAGAAGCTGAACACACGCCTTGCAGACTACCCTGCACTGCGATAAGAAATGGCTCCAGGTGTGTCTTAAAAGATTATTGGCATCAGAGCCAAGTGATGGAGAGATTAGACTTAAGTGGTAACTGGAAAGCAGCAGCTGGCCTCTAAGATATGCCTCTATCCTGGGCCTAAATGCACAATTACATGTAAGTCTGGGCAGGGCACAGTCAGAAAGACCAGTTAAACTGTACATCTTTTTGCTGAATACATGAGGCAGCAACTGATGAGAAAAGCATCAGAGTAGATATAGTACCGGGCAGCATTATGGAAAACTTGTAACAAAATAATGGCATAAGAACTTGTAACATTGGACAAGCTTCCAACTGTCTGAAATGGGCTCATGTGGGTTTAAGTTGGAGAGGCCACAAACTCCAAATATGAGCAAGGGCCCATATTATTTTGTGAAGGTCATTTCCATGTCCAGCTAATACTTGAGAAAGGTGAGGCCTACTAGTTATGTTAAGCAGTCAACCTCTGCCTTTTTGTCTTCTTTTAGGAATAAAAACTCTGTTGTAACAGGGTCTGGGGATGACCCCATCACATGTCTTGGCAGAGGGAGAAACCCAGGGATAGCAGTCAGATTTCCCACATAGGAAAGAGTGTATCCCCATGCTGCCGACAAAAACAGAAAGTTCAGAGTTGGTTAAGGGGGAAGTGACTAAGTTTCCAATCCCAGTTGATACTGACACATGACATACAAACGGTTCTGCTGACACCCAGCACTTTATTAGTGAGACAACTCATCTTGGTCTGGTAAAGGGAGGTTGGGGTGGACAGTACCAGCGCCCATCTCAGGGGATTTTCTGGGACATCAGGTGTTCCCCCATGCAAGTTTA